>QNUK01000146.1:674873-832373 GCA_013621035.1 Clarias magur | reverse complement strand
ATCATTACCGCTGACAGTAAACGGCAGAGTACGGAACGGAAACATCCTCGATCCTTAATCGACTGAGAAAAAGCTTAAAAGTCGACCATCGGCTGGAAAATTCTTACAGTTTTCTGGGATTTTCGAGGGGCCATAAGTATTGGAACGGCCTTTGGTAACTCCAGATTAAACACAGAGGACGGATATCCGAGGGCGCCGCCAACTCATACTGTATGACGATGCACGTCCGCACACTTCTGCCCGCACTGTCGACACTCTGAGGTGTTAAAGCGTCCTGCCTATAGTCCCGATCTCACTCCATCACCTGTTTTCGTCCCCTGAAAGAATCCGTACGAGGACGAAGACTCAGTCCTGATGAAGAAGTGAAGACAGTGGTGCATTCATGTCTCGCAGCTCAGACTCAGACGTTTTTAATGAGTGGATACGAAAGCTTGTTGACAAAGTTGGACAAAGGCGATTCTGTGAAAAAAATGACGTATTTGTCTTTTCTAAAAAAGTCATTAAAATTCTACAGCCAGAATTTGGATCGTTTTTGATTCACCCTCAGATATGAATTTGAAGGGAATTTATTTGTATTCAGCTAAACAGTTTTTATTTAAAGTTATGCAAATTATTATGATTTCACAAGCTTGTGCGCGTACTGAGGCTTTATGTTCACCGATACGAGTCGCAAATGTCACGTCCATAACACCGGAACTGCCCTTTTATTACTTTTTCAAGTAATACTTATTTCGGAGTCCGTTTTATTTTCATTTATTTAGACCTACAGAGTTATTGTGAATGGATTTCAAATATATTTTAGCGAATCTAATCAGGGGTTTTTTAAACAAACATTTTAGGTAGAATAATCATGTTATTTTTTATTTATTTATTTATTTATTTTTTAAATATATAAACAATATACACAACTCAACTACAAACACACAATTTCTAGCGCCTAGTGGACATGTACTGTAGCTCCAAGTCCAAAACATGTGATGAGTGTGAACTGTGGGCAGGGTTCAGTGTACAGGGAACGACTATTATTCATGTATCAACATACTTCAGTTAAGGGCAGAATTTCCATTTAAATATTATGTACAGTATGTACCAAAGTTGAACAAAAATAAATAATGGTGAAATATCAGTAAAAGTACAAGTATTTATAAATGTGTACTTGAGTAAATGGAATCACCTTTTTATTTACTTAAGTATTAAAAATACAGAGCTTTTTCATAGCGAAAAATCTCTCTCCCTCTCTCTCCTTCCTAGTTACGAATGTCCTTCAAATACACAAGTACACCACTATCGTTATGTACTGTTGTACCTTTGAGTGAAGTAAGCATTAACAAAATTATTATGCAAAAATTAAGCATGAAACAAATTCCAAAACAGATTTGCAATCAAACTGCATTACAGTACTTATACATGTACAGTGTGACCGGTTCAAGCGATTCTAACAGCGACATCGCAGGCGACGGGGATGAGAAGTAAATTAAAAAGAAAGGTCATCATGGTTAGCACTTCCTATTTAATCATTTCATCCAGCAACATTGGTTAAAATAGTTTTGCACACATATTACTAATTACTAATAATATTTTTCTAACTTCCATTTAAGCTCCAGCAAGCTCCTCGTCCGCCATATTGAGTCCAGAGCAAGATTGTTCTGCAAGTGTGGTTCTGTTTATAACACATTTGCTCAATCATGCAGTTATACTGTATATTAGCACTGAATGTCAGCATTGACAGTTCTCAAAATGGGGTTTTTGAAGCATAGCTAAAGGATTCCTGATTCTGTTAAAAGGTTTTTGCACAATGTTGGCAATATTATTATTTATTATAATATTGCCAACACTGTGCAAAAACCTTATTATTATAAATATATTATTATTTATAATAATAATATAACCCTATTTCTTACTAACCCTAACCCTGATCCTAAATTGTTATATTTATCATTCACTCTTAGAAATTAATGTACCAAACCGTACTTTTCCTTCGCACTGATGGTGATCAAGGTAGAACGCTTGAACCTGGTGATTCAGTACATTCAGGTGGTCAGCTGACTTCATTTTATTGCCACATAACATTGCTGAGTCTCGACCTGAGCGACTGAAGCAACACCAGATCATAACACTGTCTTCTGAGGCTCGTACAGTAGACACAATGCATGATCGCTTCACACGCTTCCCTTCTTACCCTGACACTGCCATCGCTCTGGAATAGGATCAATATGGACTCATCGGGCCACACAACTTTTTTCCATAAGTTCAAAATCAAATCTTGATGCACCCTAGCAAACTAAAAAAAAAAAAATAAAGATATGAAATTTACAATGTTTGTATTTATATTTTATTGAATTAATAAAAAAAATGAATTATATAATTTTAGTAATTTTATACTTGTTAATAAATCAATTTTAATTGTATTAATTTGTGCTGTTAAACATGCGCATTGATAATTTAAAATGCACTTTTTGTCTTATTTTTACCTTTATTTCAGTACTTGTTTTTAAAAAAAAATTTTTTTATAAAGTCTGGAAAATTAAAGGATTTACTTTAGAATTGTGCGTTCTTTTTTTCTTTTTCTTTTTTTTTCTTCTAAAATACCATGTCCTTTCCGACTTTCCGTAGTTCAGGTGGACTAAATCCTATAAATGTATTATTTCTTTCCCACACGCATTGTGAGAAAGTTCGTGTCTAGCCTGACGATTGGCTAGTGTACATGTATCCCGAAAGACCATTGGTTATCGATGTAACAGGCACTTTTTGATAGCCAATAAGAACTCGGTAGAAAGGAGTGGGCGGGGATTGTCTGGATACAGGTATGCGAACCGGTTTAATCCGATGGCGCTTGAAAGTGACGCGCTGTCCAATTCGCAGATCTTCAACGTATGTTATCCCGAAAGTCATAGCCGAGTATGGTATTAAGATCTGCGCCAACCGAAAGCAAGCAAGCAAGCAAGAACGCAAGCTAGAAAGAAAACCGTGACAGCAGATAAAAAACTTTGCTAGCTTGAGAGCTAGCTTGCGGATTCGTTTGTAATTTATTGTTATTATTGAGCATAAATATATAGATGGAGGCGTTACGGTGTTTTAATGACTCTCATTATTTGGAGGAGTTTAAAGATGACGGTTTGCAGAGCGTGACCTCAGCAGAGCAGGTGAGAGAGACATGTCACGCGCTCCTTCTAGCTAAGAGAGTGAACGAGCGGTTGCCATTAGCAACCGTTAACCGGTTAGGGTTTAAATTTTGTACAGTAACTGAACAACAGCTCGGCGTGCGCGTGCAGCGGGGATGGCGTCACTTCCGGTGGCTGGTTTATCTATTCATTTATGATTTATATAATTAAAATGTTTACAAGCTAACTAACTCAGACTGCTGAGTCCAAATCAAATCACCATCTCTCTCTCTCTCTCTCTCTCTCTCTCTCTCTGTTTGTTTAATTCAGAGAAAAGTTGAGAGGAACATTAAAGAGGTGTTCAGTGTTTACCAGCAGATACACACTTCACCCCAGTGAGTACTGTTCAACACTCTCTCATCTCTAAACTCCAGGGTTTAATGCAATATATGGTTTAATGCTCTATCTCTATGTTCATCTTCATCCATCCCTCCCTCCCTTAAATGTATTCCTTAAATTACCAGATATTATATTGTCATGATACCCAGATGCAGATTCAATCTGTGTTGCGATTCTGTATCATGATGTTGGAATTGTATTTATTTATTTTTTTTCAACTCTAAACAAATTTAGGGAGGCGCAGTGGCTGAGTGGTTAGCACAGTCGCCTCGCACCTCCAGGGTCTGGGTTCGATTCCTGCCTCCGAGTTTTCATGTTCTCAGTCTTGTAACACAAGTCATGTAACTGAAAAACTACAAAGTGAATTTGTTTCACCTTTTTCAAGTTTCAACTTTGCAGCTTCTACTTTCCCTCTGGCACTGGAGGCTCCTTCCATGAATCTTAAATAACATAACACATTAAATGAATAATTCCTAACTCCTTAAAAAAAAAAAAGATAAACCCATGTGCATTATAATGCAGTCAGTTTATTTAAGAGCTGCATCATGTGACACACAAATAGTAATAATGAAATACTAAGGTCATGGACTAAACTTATAAGTCATCGTCTTATGGATTAATTTTGAAAGTTATTTGTTTTAAAAATATTTAGGCCGTGAAGGAAGTGAGTATGTGACTAAGTTTTCTGAAAGTGTGTGGAAGGAGTCTCCAGTCAGAGGTAAAGATTCACACTTCTTTGCGGTTTCTCTGTGACATGCCAATCAAGGAAAAGTAAAGTAATGTTTTATTTAATTGGAGAACACCCCTCCTTATTAACTGTCTAGATGTTGTTTTTTCAGAAGAGACATTGTTATCTGGGGATCTATGCACGCTTGTTCCTCGTGATGGATTGTGTTTGTTGTGCAGATTACAGGGTTTAGCGGTGAGCGGGTGTTGATATCAGGACTGTTCTTACCCCTGCGTGGTGCAAAGCCGCTTTATCCTTAGTTGTAATTGCTATGTTTGTCGTGGCTCAGTGGGACGCAGCGTAGCTGAGCTCGTGACTTAATGATAGGTGGCTCGCTTGTAGTGCAGCTCAGATCATTTTGCCTACAGTTAGACAAGCAACACCACATTTAGCACCATCAGCACAGATGCATAAGCACGCTGACTCCCTCAGGACTCCATGGGGTTCTGTGCGGCATCAGCAAGGCGCAGAAGGGTGGTAAAAAAGGGTGGAGTGTGTAAAATAGACCTGGATGAACATCAGACCAGACTTGTGTACAAAGTTTGTCTACAACCCTACAAGATTTCAGCTCAAACGTCAGACAAAACCTTTGCACCAGGTGTTAGGCTCTAGCCCAGACCAAACCACAGACTAGTCTCTAGTTCAGACCTTTTAACCTCAGACCAGCCTCTCGTCCAGATTTTTATTTGTTTGTTTATTTATTTTTTTTTTACCTCAGGCCAGTCTCTAGCCAAGATTTTTTATTATTATTATTTATTTTTTTTTACCTCTGGCCAGTCTCTAGCCCAGATTTTTTTTATTTTATTTTTTTTACCTCAGGCCAGTCTCTAGCTCAGACTGTTTACCTCAGGCCAGTCTCTAGCCGAGATATTATTATTTTTTACCTCAGGCCAGTCTCTAGTCCAGATGTTTGTTTTTGTTTTTTTTACCTCAGACCAGTCTCTAACCCAGATTCTTTTTATTTATTTATTTTTTACCTCAGACCAGTCTCTAGCTCAGACTGTTTACCTCAGGCCAGTCTCTTGTCTAGATATCATAAATGTTTACCTCAGACCAGTCTCTAACCCAGATTATTTATTTATGTTTTACCTCAGACCAGTCTCTAGCTCAGACTGTTTACCTCAGGCCAGTCTCTTGTCTAGATATCATAAATGTTTACCTCAGACCAGTCTCTAACCCAGATTATTTATTTATTTTTTACCTCAGACCAGTCTCTAGCTCAGACTGTTTACCTCAGGCCAGTCTCTTGCCTAGATATCACAAATTGTTACCTCAGGCCAGTCTCTAGCTCAGACTGTTTACCTCAGTCTCTGTAGGCGTCAGATTTTAGCTGTTGGTTTGTTATAACGGCATTTCATGAAGTAAAACATTGAGCTGAAGTAGTCCGAGAGCGCTTATTCAACGTCAGGGGAGTATAGTGGTGTGTGATCTGTTTTGCTGTTTTTCAGGCCAACGTTATTACGAGAACAACACTACCAGTATCTGAAGAAAGGTTTACGCCATCTCTCAGACGCATACGAGGTACGCAGTGGCCTTTAGGGCAGGAAAAAGAAGTTCTTACGTGGATAAAAGCGGTTTAAAAGAATGTAAATGTTATGTTTTTCAGTGCTTTCCCAGAGGCAATATGAATTATTAATACTCGTTTTTTTTTCAGTTATTTTTATCCTGTTCTTTTTTTTAATGTTTTTTTTTTTTTCAGTGTTTCTGCATGGCTTAGCATATTCTGCAGAGTCGCCGATGATAATGTGTGAAACTGTATGTGGTGTAACCACTTGTCTTTGATAATCTTAAAACATTTCACATCCTCTTTAACTTTTTTTTTTCTTCTCTGTATTATAATAATTTATTTAATGAGTGTTTACATTTTAAATTAATAAGGAAAACAAGAAATCTAATGAAATTATAAATTTTATATTATTGCTAGCTTGTTGTCTATAAAACCATAAATACCAGAGAAGTGTTGCGTTTCCCAGTGTTCCCAATTGAGTAGAGCAGTGTAATCGATTATGCTGTCAAATTTATCTTTTGTATGCTATTTTGGTTCATTCAATCTCTGGTTCTAAAACTAACATCTTTTTAAATATTTAGATAAACTTAAAAAGTTTAAATGCACTGATATTGACAAATTCCTTATGTACAACAAAGCTTTTGCAAAAAAAACAAACGATTCGCCAAATACTCACGTTTTTCAAAAGTATCACTTTTTCTTCTTTTAAGTTTATGGGTGGGTGGGAGAAAAAGGCTCATTGCTTTGTCTGAGACATGACATTTAAACAGTCAATAAACAGAATAAAGTTATACAACATTTTTAATAGTAGTACTTTATGCTTCAAAAAGAATCCAGAAAGAAATATGGCTTCTTGAGATAAATCACTCATTAGCAGTAGATCTTACATCTTTAAGTAATGTAAGATACAAGGTGGGGCCTCCATTAATCAGACTGGTTTGTCCAACACGTCCCATGGATGCTTAATCGGATTGAGATCTTCCTTGGATTTTACGTGGGTTCGGAACAGACAGACTAGCTTTTGGTCTCGACAGCCATAAATGAGCCTAACATGATCTTTTGACATGACCTCCTTGCTTTTCAAAACACTTGTCTGCCAACAAGTTTTCGTACTCTTTCTTTAAAAAAATATTTTAGGCTTAGCCGCGAGCCACAAATGCACCGCTGTCTTCACTTCTTCATCAAAAATAAATCTTCGTCCTCGTAGGGCTGCTCTCAGAGGTCAAACAAGTGAAAATCTGATGGAGCGAGATCAGGACTATAGGGAGGACTCTCGAACACCTCAGACGAAGGTTTTGCAGAGTGTGGGCAGAAACTCGCGGACGAGCATCGTCATGCGAGATCACAATTCCGTCGGATAGCAGTCCTCCGTGTTTAATCGCAAGTTTAGACTTCAGCTCTTCAATAAATGTCTCGCTATAACGAGCACAGTTGATGGTTTCACCTTTTTTCCCTGATAATGTTTCAGTACGTCGTCGCTGAGAATCCCAGAAAACTGCTTACAGAAATCGTAATTCCCCAAAACCTATTTGTATTGAATCTACTGTCTATGATTTACATCTTTACATAAGAGGGACAAACAAACAAAAAGAAAACATAGGCTATGATTATTATGAGTGTTTGAGTGTTTTGTACCTTACTAATACAGAGTGAGTTTAAAGTCTTTCCCTGATGACAAACACAGAACTGATGTTTAGTACAAAATGATTTATTGCTGTGTGTACTGACTGATGATAAATCTAATGAATGTGCAGCAGTGATTAGCTCATGATGCACCATTTGAGACCGAATGTTAGCTCATCATAGCTGCACTCACCAATTAGTGCACTAGATTAGATCATAAATTACTCAAAATCATTTGTTAATAGAGTTTCTTTGAAGCTTTTAGAGGTTAGCAAAAACATTCTGGGCTTATTATTGTGTCGCACTCCATGTCTAGTGTGTGTGCTGTGTGGTGTAGTAAGTTGTAGTTGTTGGCTCAATGTATTTATGGTCTGCTGCCCTCAGTGTTTGGATGCCAGTCGGCCCTGGCTGTGTTACTGGATCCTGCACAGTCTGGAGCTTCTGGAGGAACCCGTGCCTGCTTCTGTGGCATCAGAGTGAGTACAGAGCCGCTGCCACGACATCTCCTTTCACCCCGGACTCGCTGAGCATGCGCCGACCCCTGACCTTTCCCATTACACATAGTCACGGCACACAGAGATGTTTTAGTGGTGGTGGTGGTGTGACCTCAGGCACATTTGCCTCTCCGCCACAAAGGGTCCTTTTATGCAGGAATTCTGTAGGTTGTTTTAATGAATGCAGCATATTTTACCGAGTTAAACATGATGTCTTTATTCTGGTCTTCATGTTTTGTTTAAATGAGGGCTTTGTCCTCGTATTGAATTTGCACAGTCTTTAACAGGGATGCTTTTTAAAACCTTCTAGATGCGTGTTTGTGTGTGCGTGTGTATAAGATGCGCAAGAAGCAGGGCATCGCCGATGATTTTTGCATTCGCATGCAAATTTATGTGGCGAATGTTAATTGGACACGTCTGCTTTACGTGTGTGTAAATCGTTGTTTTAATAATAACACAACACTACCCATTAGACTGATATTCATTCAGGTTACACGCGTATATTGATGTAATAATAAAAAGTTATGTTACAGGAATTTTAAAAAGCGCTTGTGGTCGTTCAGTAGCAGTCAGGGGACCCCTCATTATGTTTGAACGTTGTTTGCTTGATGTGTATAAACACTCCCGTGCTTGTTCTGCAGCGTGTGCCAGTTCCTGGCGCGGTGCCAGAGCGCGAATGGCGGTTTCGCGGGAGGTCCGGGGCAGCACGCCCACCTGGCACCCACCTACGCCGCCGTAAATGCCCTCTGTATCCTGGGCACGGAGGAGGCCTACAGCGTCATAAACAGGTCCGTACTGCCACAGTTTGAAACCGTGCGCTCGGATGTCAGTCAGCGCCGTGAGATAACGCTGCTCCCCTTCCCCCACCAGAGAGAAGCTCCTGGACTTCCTGTTCTCGGTGAAACAGCCAGATGGCTCCTTTGTTATGCATGTGGGTGGGGAGGTGGACGTCAGGTGAGCTCCATCGCCATGGTTTCGTGGTCGTGTCTGCATAACCGATGGCTCATTCCTCAAAGCCTGATTCAGATACAGATTTAACATAATTCTGTGATGTTTTATTGAATACATACTGACTTTTGGCATCAATTTAATTAATGAAGTAATAATAATAATAATAAAAAACAATGATTCTGGATTATATTAAATTCTCCTCATGACCTGCTGATGTGAATGTAAACGTGAATTAATGCTGTTCTACAGGAGCGCGTACTGCGCGGCGTCCGTGGCCTCTCTCACTAATATCATGACTCCAGAACTGTTTGAGGGAACACACAACTGGGTCATCAGGTACCGTATACCGTAGTTTCAGCTGCTTTTAATATACACTGCTGGTGTTTTGCGATGAGTGGAGAAAGAGAAACAAGTTAAGTGGCAAGCGAGAAAAACAAACATGCAGGACAAAGTGGCAAGGGAAATAAAATGAGTCAGTATGATGAGATTTCTGAAATGTGGATCAGAACTATTTTATTGTTAACATTTCAACTGGCAACGGATTCAGAATTGGATAAAAATTGTGTCCAGGGAAATAGATCAGACCCAAACAAAACGTATTACTGAACCAAAACATATCGGTGTCCGAGGTAATAGATCAGACCCAGACAAAATGCAATACTGTACCAAAACATATCAGTGTCCGGGGTAATGGATCAGACCCAAACAAAACGTATTACTGAACCAAACCATATCGGTGTCCAAGGTAATAGATCAGACCCAGACACAACGTAATACTGAACCAAAACATATCGGTGTCTGAGGAAATAGATCAGGCCCAGACCAAACATATTACTGAACCAAAACATATCAGGTAATGGATCAGACCCAGACCAAACGTATTACTGAACCAAAACATATCGGTGTCCGAGGTAATAGATCAGGCCCAGACCAAACATATTACTGAAACAAAACATATCAGTGCCCGAAGTAATAGATCAGACCCGAACAAAACGTGTTACTGAACCAAAACATATCGGTGTCCGAGGTAATAGATCAGACCCAGACCAAACATATTACTGAACCAAAACATATCAGGTAATAGATCAGACCCAGACCAAACATATTACTGAATCCAAAACATATCGGTGTCCGAGGTAATAGATCAGACCCAAACCAAACATATTACTGAACCACAACATATCGGTGTCCGAGGTAATAGATCAGGCCCAGACCAAACATATTACTGAACCAAAACATATCGGTGTCCGAGGTAATAGATCAGACCCAGACCAAACATATTACTGAACCAAAACATATCAGGTAATAGATCAGACCCAGACCAAACATATTACTGAATCCAAAACATATCGGTGTCCGAGGTAATAGATCAGACCCAAACCAAACATATTACTGAACCACAACATATCGGTGTCCGAGGTAATAGATCAGGCCCAGACCAAACATATTACTGAACCAAAACATATCGGTGTCCGAGGTAATAGATCAGACCCAGACCAAACATATTACTGAAACAAAACATATCAGTGCCCGAAGTAATAGATCAGACCCAAACAAAACGTGTTACTGAACCAAAACATATCGGTGTCCGAGGTAATAGATCAGACCCAGACCAAACATATTACTGAACCAAAACATATCAGGTAATAGATCAGACCCAGACCAAACATATTACTGAACCAAAACATATCGGTGTCCGAGGTAATAGATCAGACCCAGACCAAACGTATTACTCCAGCAAATCATATTAATTTCTGACAAAATATCTGAGACTCAAATGAAACATATTATGAAACAAGATGTATTGGACTTGGAGTCTATCATGTTTTGTCTGATTCCATAAAAAATATTTTTGTTCAAGTGATATTTTTTTTCCAACAGAGAAAAAAATAGCAAACAAAACAAAAACTTCAACAAAAGTGGACAATGTTTGAGACTCATTACATTAACAACACTTCACTCACAAAAACATCACTAAAACCTAAATAAATCAGACAATACAAGTAATACAATACAAGTAAATCAAACAACCATCTGATTTCAGACAAAATCACATTTAGAAAAATCAGATTCAGACTTTATATTCATATTTTATTATTTTTAAAGTCAATTTTGTTCACACTTTACAGTGAGTGAAATAAACCATAACTGTGTGTGTGTGTGTGTGTGTGTGTGTGTGTGTTTTCAGCTGTCAGAATTGGGAAGGTGGTTTGGGAGGGATGCCCGGTCTGGAGGCTCACGGTGGCTACACCTTCTGTGGCATGGCAGCGCTGGTCATACTGGGAAAGGAGCACATGCTGGACCTTAGGGCCTTATTAGTGAGTGCTGCACTTCCACTCTGTATTACCCATGATGCCTCGCTGTCCCTCCATAACTCATTCGCCACATCTCTCAGGTCTCGTAGTGAATACGAGCACGAAAATCCTCGAGAGAGAGAGAAATGAAAAAAAAAAAAAGCAGATAGCGCTATAGTCCGACACTCTGCTCAGAATAACACGGACTGACGTTTTATTGGGCGAAACGCCAGTCCATGTCACGGCTCACACTGTTTATAGCACTTCAGGAAGGATGGAGAAGAAGGAGGGGTCTGATATGAGCTTAATAACCACAGCGTACAGGAAGTGCAGATCGCTTGACTGACTTTTTGTCTTGGATGAACACAGTTCTGTTGTTAAGTGACGTTAATTCTTACAGCGTGCCCAAATTCAACAAACGAGCTTAACAAAGAATCGTTTCAAAATAACGACACTTTACAGCTTCAGGATCTAACGTCGAGTCACAGAGAAAAGAAACGGATCCAACCTTGAGCTTTTTCACAGAATCGGTAAATGGTCTAAGTCAAAGTGTGTGTGTGTGTGTGTGTGTGTGTGTGTGTGTGTGTGTGTGTGTGTGTGTGTGTGTGTGTGTGTGTGTGTGTGTGTGTGTGTGTGTCTGTGTCTGTGTGTGTGTGTGTGTGTCTGTGTATGGTTGTGTGTGTGTGTCTGTGTGTGTTTGTGTGTGTGTGTGTGTGTGTGTGTGTGTGTGTGTGTGTGTGTGTATGTGTGTGTGTATGTGTGTGTGTATGTGTGTGTGTGTGTGTGTGTGTGTGTGTATGTGTGTGTGTCTCCTCAGCGCTGGGTCACCAGCAGGCAGATGCGTTACGAGGGCGGCTTCCAGGGCCGCTGTAATAAACTGGTGGACGGCTGTTACTCGTTCTGGCAGGCCGGTTTGCTCCCACTGCTCCACAGAGCGCTCCTCATAGACGGTAAGACTCCTTTATACTAGACTCTAGTAATTAATGGCACCCTTGGTAAAGATGGTTTTAAAAGTATTTTATATATATATAATACTCTCTATAACCCATCAGGTGTAGTCAGTAAATAATCTTACAGCGGTATTTATTGATCATAGATGAGTAGAGGTTTTCATTATTTAGAATAAGATGAACAACTCGGGGTCTGTGGAGTCGGCACAGTTACCACCACCACCACCACCACCTTTCACACATTTAACCCTGTTTCCATCAATAAAAAAATAAAAAAACAGATTACTCCAGGCATTGTTGATTTTGTAAATCCTGCACAGGTTTTGATTTTTTTTTTGTTTTTTTTAAGCAAAGCCAAGTGTCCAAATTATTGGCATTCCTTAAAATTAATAAGGTGGAGGAAGGTGCCAAGGATGCCAGTACTTCTCAGGAAGGTACCGCTGTATAGTTAAACATCCCAGTGCTGTAAGTGTACACTGTATTATCCTCACTCCGTGCACCTCTCTTCCGACCAGATTACTTGCTGTATAATCCTCATTAGCAATGTGAACCTTAGAAAGCTAATATTTAAAGCTTAGATTTCATGCTGTAGATTTGTGTTTCCTCACCCGAGACTTTCTCAGTGTTGGGTCTTTGTAAACTGAATCGTGCTCAGCGCGTGCAGTATGTACGGAGCAAGTGCATGTGTGTCTGTGTGTGTGTGAGTTTAACCGCGCTGTGCCGCCGGTCGTAGGAGACGAGACGCTGAGCGCGAGCAGTTGGATGTTCGAGCAGCGGGCGTTACAGGAGTACATCCTGCTCTGCTGCCAGAACCCCGGAGGAGGCCTGCTGGACAAACCGGGCAAGTGAGTACCGCATCCTGAGAGGATTCATGGCTGTAGATGTGTACATGGCTAGAATAGATTCAGCTGTAATGAGTGTCACGCCTTAAGGAACAAGGCTTCATCATCATCATCGTCGTCATCACAGCGCTGTTGAATTCTCACACGAATCGCAGGTTATTGTTAATGCGCTCGCGTCAGCATTTCTATAGTAACAGCCGAAACTTTGGTGAAGTTTTCTGTAAGCATTTATGGAAGGATGTCCTAATTAATAATAATTCCTGTTAGAGTCGCATTCTCACAGTGCCGTTTTGTGTGTTTTTTTTTTTTTTTCTTTCTTCCCTCGAGGTCTCGGGACTTTTACCACACGTGCTACTGTTTGAGCGGACTCTCGATAGCGCAGCACTTCGGGAACAAGGATCTCCACCACGAGCTGGTCCTCGGCAAAGATGAGAACAGACTGGTGAGAGGAACAACTAAATCAGCTCATTACAGAACGTCTGGAGAAGTATTCACATCACAGCGCTTCACTTTGCCTCATTAGAAAATGGATTAAATTCATATTTATTTTTCTCAACCTTCTACAAACACCCCATAAAGACAATGTGAAAGAAGTTTGATTGAAATATTTGCTAATTTATTTTAAAAAATGAAATATAAACAAACAAACAAACAAACAAAATCACATGTACATAAGTATTCACACCCTTTGCGATGACACTCAAAATTAATCTCAGGTGCTTCCTGTTTCCCCTTGTCATCCTTGAGATGTTTCTACTACTCGAGTGGAGTCCACCTGTGGTAAATTCAGTTCAGTGGACATGATTCGGAAAGACACACACCTGTATATAAAATGTCCCAGAGTTAATAGCGCATGACGGAGCACAAACCAAACCATGATGTCCCAAGGAATTGTCTGTAGACCCCCGAGCCAGGATTATATCGAGGCACGGATCTGACCTGCAGAATTGAAGGGCCTCCATCATCTGTAAATGGAAGAAGTTTGGAACCACCAGGACTCTTCCAAAGTGACCAAGAACCAGATGGTCAGTGTGAAAGAGCTCCAGCGTTTCTTTGTTGGTTTCTTCCAGAAGAGCAACCATCTCTGCAGCACTCCACCAATCAGGCCTGTATGTCAGACTGACCAGACGGAAGCGACTCCTCAGTAAAAAGAGAGATGACCGGCGTCTGGAGTTTACCAAAGGGCGTCTAAAAAACTCTCAGACCATGAAAAAGATTTTTTTTTTTTTAAAGCACCTTTGGCACCAATTACAGCCTCAAGTCTTTTTGAGTATGATGTTACAAGATGGTGGTGGTTCTGGAAGGTTCCCCTCTCTCCACAGATTTTTTTCAGACTAACCATCGGGTTCCTGGTCACCTCCCTGATTAGGGTCCTTCTCCCAATAATCACCCAGTTTGGCAATCAAGTGAATTTACCAAAGTCGAGTTCTAGAAACATCTCAAGGATGATGGAAGGAAACAGGAAGCACCCGAGATTAATTTTGAGTGTCATGGCAAAGGGTGTGAAGACTTGAGTACCTTATATACACACACACTTTATATATCAAATATTCCCATAAGAAATAATGAAAACTCAAATAATTCGTTCCACAGCCCCAAAAAATAAATACAGAAAAAATAATTAATACAATGTATAATTAGGCGCCGTGTATTTGTGTGCGTGCGGATTTAGCCCCGTCCCTCGCCTCGTCTTACACAGTAAAACTCCTCCTCCCTCCCCCCCACCTCGCTTTTTAAGTTTCACAACAAGCACACACACACACACACACACACACACACACACACACAATGGAAACACTGTTTTAACGGGGAAAAAAATAAATCTCTCTAATGGCTAACGGGATCACTGCTGTAAAGTAAAAAAATATATATATAAAAATTAACCAGCACTTTGCTCTACACAGAAACACTCTGTCGCGATTCTTTTCAAAAGTAGAGTGTGTGTGTCTGTGCGAGAGAGTGTGTGTGTAAACCAAGACATGCTCGTTTTTCAAGTCAAAATTTATAAAAAATCTTTGGTTGTCTTGCGGAACACTCGTAAACCGAGTTACTCGCAATCCAAGGTTCCATTGTATATATAATTTATACATATATTATTAAATTATATATATATATATATATATATATATATATATATATATATATATATATATATATATATATAAAATTTTTTTTTTTTTTTATAAATTTGCAAAGATTTCAAACAAACTTCCTTCATGTCATCACGTTGTCATATTCATAAAAAATAATTAATTTAATCCATTTTGAAATAAAGCTGTAACAGAATAAAATGTGGACAAAGTGAAGCGCTGTGAATACTTTCCAGACGCTCTGTATTTCAGTCCTACACGTCCAGTCAACCTGAACTGTCGGTAACTACGCCGTGGATCATACAGAACACTAGAGCATGTGTAAATCCCAGTGAAAATGACATCCGAGTCAGTAAACAAACCCAGTCGATCAGCCAAGATGCTTTCAGAGTGCCGTGTTTGTTTCCTGTTCGAGCTGGAACATAACGAGGAGCCGCTTTGTACACGACGCATACAGACTATAAAGAGCTGTTACTGTATATATTACGGCCATATTCCAGGACCCGGAGTGTGAAGGAGCATGAGGAATAATTTTCACACACACCAACACTGTGTGTGTGTAATCAGAGCTAAAGGTGATTGAAAGGAATGTTAGAGTACACAGGCATTATTATTATTATTATTATTATTATTATTATATTTTTTTGGCCTGTGGCGTGTGTGTGTGTGTGTGTGTGTGTGTGTGTGTGTGTGTGTGTGTGTGTGTGTGTGATCTCCCACAACCTTCCAAAAAAAAAATCCCTTTGAAGTTTAGATTATTATTATCAACTTAATAAAAATTAATGTTCATGTACGTTCCTGAAAGTCATACTTGGGCACGTGATTAGAGCTCGTTATAATAGAAACACAGCACTGAAAAGAAAGCAAACTAAGAGATTCTGCAGTGAAGGAGAAACTCGTATAAAATGCCTTCAACTCTACTTTGACATGTATACACAGTTGTTTTCAAAATAATAGAAGTGTGTTGAAAAAAGTGAGTAAAGCTCCATATCCATATAATAACTTTAATAATTTAAATTAACAAATGCATTGGACATCCTGCACACTCTATTCTGAAAAAGAAAAATATGCTAAATGTATTATTAGCTAACAGAAAGTGAAGAAAAGCAAATATTAGTCTGTTAAAAAAAAAAAAACACCAGCGTCATCATTCATCTTTACAAAGTGATGAATTTAGACAAAAATGCTTGAAGTTTAATCTTTCTTGTGCATCTCTGAACTAATATTTGGTTGTATAACGATGGTTTCTGAGAACTGCTTCACATCTGTGCTGCTTGGAGTCAAACAACTTCTGGCACCTTTGGACAGGTACTGCAGCCCAAGACGATTGTACTACACGCCACGATTCCTCTGCATTTCTTTGTTTTCCATCAGAAACAACATCTTTAATGTCAGACCACATTTTCTCTATTGGATTAAGGTCTGGTCATAACATTAATCTTGTTGCTCTGAAACCAAGACGCTGCTCGCTTATTGGTGTGTTTGGGGTCGTCGTCTTGTAGAAACACCCATTTCGAGGGCATTTCATCTGCAGCATAAGGCGACATGACCTCTTTAAGTATTCTGATGTACTCAAATTGATCCATGATCCTTGAAATGTGATAAATACTGTAGGCGCAACACCGCAGTACGAGAAGCAGCTCCATATCATGATGCTTGTGCCGCCACGCTTCACTGTCTTCACACTGTACTGTGGCTTGAATTCAGTGTTTGGGGTTTCGTCTGACTCAAAAAGAACAATCTAGCTGGCTTTCATCAGTCCACAAAATATTGCGCCGTTTCTCTTTAGGCCAGTCAATGTGTTCTTTGGCGAACTTTAACCTCTTCAGCACATGTTTTTTTTTTGTTGTTGTTGTTGTTTTTTTTTCAACAATGGGATTTTGCGGGGGCTTCATGCCGAATGCTTGGCTTCACATAGCCGTCTTCTAATAGTAACCGCATTCACAGGTAACTTTAGATGTTCTTTGATCATGATGGAACCCGATCATTGGCTGAGTCTTTCTCATTCACACAATTTCGTCATTCTTCCGTCCGTCCGAAAAAAGATAAAGTTTTCCGTTTTCTTTCACGTCTTTCTTTCTGGTTTGGTCTCCATTTTTCATTTTCTGCACTTCTAGAGATGTTTTCCCATCTCTAATCAACGTTTGAATAAAAGTACGCTGTTCTTCTGAACAATGTCTGGAACGACCAATTTTACTCTGATTCCCGGAGAGAAATGCACAGGACAACATTTTCTGCATTCATCCATAAATAAGCGGAACTTGTTTGACACCCTGTTTTTCACAGAATAATTTACCTCTCTAATTGAAATCCACACTGCTTTTTTTTAAAAAAAAATTTTTTTAACAGACTATTTGTTTTTCTTCACTTTCTGTAAGCTAATAATACATTTAGCACTTTATTTTTTTTTTTCATTTCGTGCTTCACAATAGAACGTGCAGGATGTCCAATGCATTTGTTGATTTAAATTGAGTTATTATATGAATATGGAGCTTTACTCACTTTTTTCAACACGCTGCTATTATTTTGAACACAACTGTGTGTGTGATTTTATATATAAAATGTGATTTTTGTCTGTGTATCTTTTTTTCTTTTCTTCTACCTTTAAAATCCCAAATAAACCTTTCATGCCTGATCATTTTATGTACACAAGAAAAAAAATCTTTAAAGGTTAAAATAATTTGGTACTATAAGATGAATACAGATTTAAGTGTGTTGAGGGAAAACAACCAGAAACTACTATAAAATAAATAAATAAAATAATTGTGCGTCAGGAAAGTGGCATATTTTGTACATAAAAAAATATAATAATAATAATTCAGATATTTTTTTGTCAAGTAAAGGCTTTTCTGTAGGGACACTACTACTACATAAATACTATTAAAAAAATTATGTAACCTTAGTTAGTTGGTTGACCATTAAAAAAAAAAATATAAACATATCTTCACTTTGTAAAACCTTCATCCCCAGTTTGTTTAAGTCCAAGGTGAAGACTCCTGCATCATCACTCTTCATTTCTCTCTCTCTCTCCTGTATCAGGCACCGACTCACCCCGTGTACAACATCTGCCCCGAGAAAGCGGCCCAAGCCATCCGGCATTTCCGCAAGCTGCCCGCACCAGCGCAGAGAGGATCCTCTGCTGGTGTGAAAGATCACCTGTAGGATTTTTTAAACTTAGCTTTTGTTAAGAGTTATGACACACCTGTTGTTATCTGGGATGTAAACAGGAACCTGGTTTAGAAAATCTCTTTAATTAAAATCCATGCTGGGGGAGGGGGGGAGGGGGGGTGACAGGTGGTGATGTACACCAGTCTGAGTAAAAACCGAAAGCAAATGTTTTTTGGGCTGTTAGTGAGTATCTGAAAGCTGCTGTTCTTGAGTGAAAATGCACTTAGTGGCTTTAAAAAATAAAAATAAAAAGTTTTAAGGTCAAGTTGCCTCTGTGGTGCTGTGGAAATAAAAGCTTCATCCGTTTCACTCCGGTCTGGTTTTAGTTTGTATTAAATGTGGTATTATTTAATGTCATTTGCAAAAAAACAAATTAAATTAAGTAATCGAGTTGCCCTATGACAACACAATTAGTGAATTCGTGGGTTTTTGTTTGTTCATCCGCCTCTTGAGGATTGACCACAAGTTCTCCAGGCCATGGACCCAAAATTTCAACGTTTTGGTCCCCGAGCCACTTAGTTCTCACTTTTGCCTTATGGCTCGGTGCTCCATCGTGCTGGAGAATGCATTGTTCTTCACCAAACTGTTGTTGGATTGTTGGAAGAAGTTGCTGTTGGAGGGTGTTTTGGTACCATTCTTTATTCATGGCCGTGTTTTTGAGCAAAATTGTGAGTGAGCCCACTCCCTTGGATGAGAAGCAACGCCACACATGAATGGTCTAAGTAAATTTTCATGGCAAAGAAGGACTATGCAATTCACCTGATCGCTCTTCATAACATTCTGGAGTATATGCAAATTGCTATTACAAAAACTTAAGCAGCAACTTTTCCCATTTCCAATATTTATGTCATTCTCAAAACTTTTGGCCACGACTGTATAACATTTAAGGTTTCATTCTGTGAGCCACAACCTTTAGTTAAAGACAGACAAGTTCTGAAGAAGTTTAGAAGTAGCAGAGATCTCTGCTTAGCATTTTTTTGCTAAAAGGTTACTTGGCTTACTTTAATACGTAGCATGAAGCATAAATCCAACAACAAGCAAGGATTCTACTAGAGCTGGCTGATATTTTTAATACTTTACAGGTTTTTGTGAAGGAGTTATACATGGCATACATCTTGCCACATCTCCTGGACAGTTCTGACCTCGCTCCAAGACGTTTCCACATGTTTGGGACATTAAAAGGAGTTCCTGGGAGGCTGGCGTTTCATACCTGAATCATACTATCAAACTTTCTACCTTGATAGTATCCAAGCACTAATGAAACACTGAGATAAGTGCATTAGTGCAGCAGGGGATTATATATGTAAAAAAAACATTAATATAAATTTTTGTAGAGAATCAATTAAAGCATTAAATACACGTTTTAAAGTTTCATTTTATATAAAATTAGCTTCATAGGAATGTTTAGAAAGATTTTTTTTTTTTGCATCCAGAAAAAAACTCGAGTGACTCGCCAAGTGCTTCTCTTCTCTATATGTGTAAAAAATGTATATAATCCATACATATAATAAAAAAATTTTTAAGTGCGCCCTTCTGTACATTATACACAAGATACTTGTGGAAAAATTATTCGGGGTGACGCAAGATGAGTAATAGAACACACCAAGACGTTTTTTGAATTTTTCGTTTGTTTGTGCGCGTATCACGTAAAATCTACTGAACTAATTTTAATGGTGTTTTTACAGGTGTATTCGGCCGAGCCTGAGGTAACATATAGGCTGCGTTTCATCGCAGTTGTGCTACTTTGAAATTTAAATGGAAAACGCCCTTATATCAAAAGAAAAAAAAATTATCTTGAAACAAAAACCTTTGTTCATCTTAAAATCCAACAGATGTCGCTGTACAGTTCTTTTCTAAATACATGCTCATTGCTCACGCGTGTGCGATTGAAATCTACTTAATAAACGCGATCTCGCACCTTCACGGTAACGTGCATAAATTTTAGTTCAATCCAAAATCCAACAAATGGCGCTGTACATTCTTTTAATATGCGCTCATGAGTGTGCAATTAAATTCTACTCACAAATGAAAATTTATGAAAAGATGACTCAAAAGGATAAAATAGTTTATTTATAATCTGGTAGTTAACTCTAGGCCTCAATCTGTAATGATGGATCTGTTTAATGCAGTGCGAATGAGCGACACACCGGCGGTCACTTCCACGACTGGAATGGAATGAAAAAAAAAAAAAAGAGCCGTGTTCAGTCAGGACGTGCTATGAGGGGGGGGGGGGGGGACAAAAAACAACCAAACACAGATAAAATATAATCAATATTTATATATACTTACAAACAACGTATAAACACGCAAAGGAATTTGAACAGGAGTGGATGGATGGGAGCTGCGTGAAAACTTGATCAGCATGGACGTTTTGTTTTTCCCTGAAGAGGCACAAAAGCCGTCTCTGACTTTAAATTTATTTTCCTTAAAATTGCATGAAACGTACAAAACTCAGTACATATATATATTTATATTTATATATAGGGAGAATATAAATTAATGTTTATACTTTATAAAATAAAAACCCTTCCGGCTATCTAAACTTGCTAACTAATTCCGGCTAAAACACAACAACTCTAAGAACATTTCTTTCATTGTTCTTTTTTTTTTTTTGTTTGTTTTTTTTTAAACCAAATTTCTGATCAGATTCGATCGTTCGGACGGACCGCAGAGGTTCATGTTAAGCGCTTTCACATTTCATTTGAAAGATGAAGCGCTCCTTTGGAACAGTCACACGGGGTAAGTACTCAGATTATTATATATATATATATTTTTTTTTTAAACACATAAAAAAAAAAAAAAAGGGAAACATCAAGCAGTGCCCGGAGCTGTACGCTTCCTTCGCCACGTCCTACAGATGGAGCAAGGAGCGCCAAGTCCGTAAATTATTAAGCTGCCTCGTTGTAGGTTTGAGATGCTGCTTGTTTCTGCTGAGCCGGCCCAAGAGAGAGAGAGAGAGAGAGAGGAGAGAGAGACGTGTGCTACGAGTGCTGCTCCCCCCGCTCCCTGTGTCTGGGTCGGCATCTGGGAAGGCTGTGAAAGACACGGAACAGGAAGTTGTGGAGTCTCTGATCGGTCCGCACCGAGGAAGAGGGACAAGCCGGAAGAGCGGGAACGAAGCGGTGCGGCTCTTAGCTGGACTCCTGGCGCGTCTTCTTCCTCGTGGGCGGCTCCTCGGGTTCGGACTCGGAGCTCGAGTCGGAGCCGCCGTCGAAGGCGGACACGGCGCTGCCTTTAGGGTTAGTGTACAGGCTGCTGTCTGAGGAGGAGTAGCCGCCCTGCAGCTGTGTCGTCCCCTTCACCTTCTCCAGTGCGCGAACTGACCACACACACACACACAAAAATCAGCCAAAAAAATTATATACACTCAAGAAACATAGTGTGTTGTACATTATATACACTAGACACTCTATTGTTTATTATTGTGTACATGTACAGTACAGACCAAAAGTTTGGACACACCTTCTCATTCAAAGTTTTCTTTATTTTCATGACTATGAAAATTGTAGATTCACACTGAAGGCGTCAAAACTAAGAACTAACACATGTGGAATTATATACATAACAAAAAAGTGTGAAACATCTGAAAATATGTCATGTTCTAGGTTCTTCAAAGTGGCCACCTTTTGCTTTGATTACTGCTTCGCACACTGGTCACCTGAAATGGTCTTCACTTCATGGTGCGCCCTGTCAGGTTTAATAAGTGGGATTTCTTGCCTTATAAATGGGTTTGAGACCATCAGTTGTGTTGTGCAGAAATCAGGTGGATACACAGCTGATAGTCCTACTGAACAGACGGTTAGAATTTGTATTATGGCAAGAAAAAAGCTGCTAAGTGAAGAAAAACGAGCGGCCATCATTACTTTAAGGAATGAAGGTCAGTCAGTCGGAAAAATTAGGGAAAACTTTGAAAGTGTCCCCGAGTGCAGTCACAAAAACCATCAAGCGCTACAAAGAAACTGGCTGACATGCGACATGACCGGCCCAGGAAAGGAAGACCGAGAGTCGCCTCTGCTGCGGAGGAGAAGTTCATCCGAGTCACCAGCCGCAGAAATCGCAGGTTAACAGCAGCTCAGACAAGAGAGCAGGTCAATGGCACACAGAGTTCTAGCAGCAGACACGTCTCTAGAACAACTGTTAAGAGGAGACTGTGTGAATCAGGCCTTCATGCTAGAAGATCTGCTAGGAAACCACTGCTAAGGACAGGCAACAAGCAGAAGAGAAAAGAGTTTGGGCTAAAGAACACAAGAAATGGACATCAGACCAGTGGAAATCTGTGCTTTGGTCTGATGAGTCCACATTTGAGATCTTTAGTTCCAGTCTTTGTGCGATGCAGAAAAGGTGAACGGATGGACTCTACGTGCCTGGTTCCCACCGTCAAGCATGTAGGAGGAGGTGTGATGGTGTGGGGGTGCTTTGCTGGTGACACTGTTGGGAATTTATTCAAAATTGAAGGCATACTGAACCAGCATGACTACCACAGCATCTTACAGCGGCATGCTATTCCATCCGGTTTGCGTTTAGATGGACCATCGTTTATTTTTCAACAGGACAATGACCCCAAACACACCTCCAGGATGTGTGAGGACTATTTGACCAAGAAGGAGAGTGATGGGGTGCTGCGCCAGATGATCTGGCCTCCAGTGTCACCGGACCTGAACCCAATCGAGATGGTTTGGGGTGAGCTGGACCGCAGAGTGAAGGCAAAATGGCCAGCAAGTGCGAAGCATCTCTGGGAACTCCTTCAAGACGGTTGGAAGACCATTTCAGGTGACTACGTCTTGAAGCTCATCAGGAGAACGCCAAGAGTGTGCGAAGCAGTAATCAAAGCAAAAGGTGGCCACTTTGAAGAACCTAGAATACGATATACTTTCAGATGTACATAATTCCACGTGTGTTAATTCATAGCTTTGACGCCTTCAGTGTTTCATAGTCATGAAAATAAAGAAAACTCTCTGAATGAGAAGGTGTGTCCAAACTTTTGGTCTGTACTGTATATTATAGTATACATGCATATTATTAGCACCTAGGAACTACTTGGTAGTGGACAGGTGCTGTATAAATAAAAATGTATTGATTAATATAATATTAATAACATCATAAATATCTATCTATCTATCTATCTATCTATCTATCTATCTATCTATCTATCTATATATATATACATACACGACACATGACAATACATTTTGTATTAAAATATTTATACAAGTTTTTCGTTTCCTGTAAATGTTTTATTTTTTGGCTGACTCTGTATACATCATAAACACGTTTACACGCGAGGCTGTGGATGTGACGTCATTCTAAAATACGCCAACTACAACATCTCTCTTTACATCACTACTTTCATCGCTCTCCTTCGTTCTCCCTCTCTCTCTCTATCTGCCTTTCCCTCTGTTTGTGTCTCCACCCTATCACTCTTTTCATCATTACTGTCCCTCTCTTATTTCTAATGTCTCTCCCACTGTCCATATTGCTCATTTCCTCCCTCTCTGACTCTCCTCATCTTTAATATCACTCTCTCTCTGTAATAAACATTAAAACTGGGTGTAAAGATTAATGTGATGTTTTTGTTTTTTCTTTCAAAAAGACTTCCGTGAGGAGTATCAGTGAAACTTATGCTAACGGGTTTAACAGTTACTTGTGTTTGACATTTGCTTAATTCCCACCCACATTTATAAAGCTCCGCCCCTTAGCATCCAGAATGAATGATTTAAAAAAAAAAAATTATATACACACACACACACACACACACTTCAAAAAAAGAAAAACTTGTATAAATATTTTAAAGCTAAATTTATTGCTAACATTTATTAATAAGTACTACGTCTTTATTTACTATTACTTTATCACTACTATACATTATAAATATGATAAGGATATTATTCATATTATATTAATATGACCTACATTATATTATTTTTCTTTTCCTCGAGTGCGTATCAATTTTTTTTGGACTGACTTTGCGTATTCCATGTTATTGATGCATCAAGTAAGGAACGTTTAAAATAAATAATAATAATAATAATAATAATAATAATAATAAAGCAACGACGATTGAGGCTGTACGAGTCGACGCAGCATGTCGGGTCTATCACACATTATAAAGGATAAAATCCTGAAACCCATCATTTAATCTGACGAACACTGTAGTCTCAAACCTCACACGCTTGCCCGTGTTATACTGTAGCATTTCTGACATAAAACAAATTATAATATCAATAGTAACTTATTAAATATTAAAAACCTATCACACAAAAAGAAAGATGGTTAGAGAAGAGAGAGAGAGAAAGAGAGAGAGAGAGAGGGAGAGAGAAGGTTTCTGTAACAGAGCAGCAGATTTAGGGTTTTGGCACGATGCGCTCTGAGCAGATGACGAGTACCTGCGTGGTGTGAGGATGAGGAGGATGAGGCAGAGGGGAGGAGGTGGGGATGGTGACGGAGCTGCTCACCTTGCTGTTCCAGCAGAGCGTTCTGTCGCTTCAGGTCGTCGATGTCCTGCTGGTGTGTGTGGTTTTTCCGTCTCATGTACTGGATGTACTCTGTGGCTTTGTCTAGGATTTGTGCTCGGGAGGCCTGGTGCGCGCGCGCGCACACACACACACACACACACACACACACACACACACACACACACACACACACACACACACACACACAAAAACAAGAAACTGAAACCTTCATTGTAGGGCTGGACTTTAAGGGGCAATAGAAGATTATTCGTCTGTAATTTTATGGCTTTTTTAACGCTAAACTATTAAGACCAATATAATTGACTAATCTGGTAACCACACATTTACATAAACGTGACACTAAGTAAGTACTGTAGAGAGAACAAACAGCAACCGTAGAGGAAAACATGATGGTGAATCATTACCGTATTAACCCTACAGTACTGATACCAAAAGAAGAGAAGAAGAAGAAAAAAAAAGAAAATAAAACACACGATATCGCGTACCAAAGAAAAAACACACGTGCATAAATTACAGTACATAGAGGAGTAACATCGGTATTTTACATCCTAGCGCTGTGGGAGACCGAGCAGCACAGTACTGAACAGTGTACAGGTTTATCTTTACATTCTGTTTGTTTTTAAGAGTAATGTAATAAGCTGAAATTAAAGTGTTTTGGGGGCATATTTAAGGTGTAAACTATAAAAAATAGGCATTTTCTGACCATATAAATTTTTTTTTGTTTTTTGGGGGGGGGTTTCACAATTTGCAGATTCTCTAGGAGCGTAACCCCGACCTATTTCGGGGGTCCAGTGTTTAGCACATTTACCTGCAACCAGGTTGTTGGGAACAGTGAGAAGAGCTGATCCTAAAAGTTCAACAATGTAGGCAGGAGCAGAGTTACGTAAAGCTTTACAGGTTAAAAGTAAAATATTGTATTCTGTTCCTAAAATAACCGGGAGCCGATGCAAACAGCGCAAGAACGGAGATGGTGTGTTCACGCTCACGAAACTCGAGCTGCAGCGTTTCTGATAGTAAAGATGGTGTTGTTTAAAGTAAACAACGTTTGATGATGCTACACCAGAGTTACGCTTATTCATTCATTCATTTAAAGATTTGAATTTAAAAATCTATGTTTATGTTTAACTCTTAGTAACATTTCACGCGATACAACACTTTCCACAGTTTAAAAGTTTTATTAAAAGTTTTAACAAAACCATAAACGACACCGTTCACTTCCATCAGATGATACATTGATCACTGAAAAAATTCGCCTC
Organism: Clarias magur; assembly: GCA_013621035.1. Lineage (NCBI taxonomy): Eukaryota > Metazoa > Chordata > Actinopteri > Siluriformes > Clariidae > Clarias > Clarias magur. The sequence continues at coordinate 806,498 of QNUK01000146.1, read as the reverse complement.
GGCATCAGCTCAGACTTCTGATTGCGTGCGCTTTTAATCATCACGCCCGTATGTACGGTATGTACAGAATACCCACAATGCACTGCGGGTTTCTCAGCGAGAGAGAGAGAGAGAGATAACGATCTCGTATTCAGGTTCAAACGAGCGTGGCCGTGTCTCAGAGGAGCAAATTACAGAGGTTCAGTACTGTAGTTTACACTGAAGCTAACGCTAAACACGTGGGACGTTTCTAAACAGTGTGTGTGTTGGTGCGTGTGTGTGTGTTGGTGGGTTTAACCCGTGACGTGTACTGACCTTTTCGCCCTGTAAGGCGGGCACAGAGTCTCGGAGGCTGTGAAAGCTGTCTTTGATGTGGTCCCTGCGTTTGCGCTCCAGCGCATTGTGATGAGCTCGTTTGTCTGCCTGCAACACACACACACACACACACACACACACACACACACACACACACACAGAGTTGAGAGGATTCATTAAACACCATCACACTCACAGTCTTAAACACACCTGAGTATTCACAAATCAGAGCACTAATGAATCCACATTCTTATAATTTAAAGGCATAAAGATGAGAATGGAAAAGGGGCGGAGCTAGAAGCTCTGTAAGCCACTGATTGGTCAAACCGCCTCATCATCACCACCACCACACGCGTCACTCACTCACACAGCGTGACTTCCTGTTCACCGTATACATGTACTGTATGCATGTTCGCTCCTTAACATACAGTCCAATGTAAAGGAAACGACGCTGTGGATGAAAGTATTGGCGCCCACAGCTTTTTCAACTTGCCTGGTGAAGAACCAGAGCGGGAGAAATAAACCCTACCGACCCCAACAAAACGTTCCGCATCCAGATACAATCCAAACAGCCAAAAGTTTGTGGACACCTGACTGTTATAAGCTCCTCCTACTGCACAAGCTTCAAAATTTGGAGATGAGCCACATACAGGGGTGTGACGGTCAGGGGTGCACAAACTTTCATCTATTAACGTCCTTAATCTGCATTCTGTATAATATGATAACCTTTCCAAAAAACAGACAAACAAAAAAATTCCCGTTCCAGACAAAGCGCAGTAGCTGTATTCTGGCACAAATACAATCCTGTGCAAAAGTCTTAACACCCCCCCTCCATTCATTTAAATTAAATTAAAGGATGTGGATTAAATCCAAGAAATGTGAACACGCGCTTCACTGTGACAGCCTGACACGATTTTAAAAGCAGCTTGTTTATGTCAACCTCAGCAGCAACCTCGTTTCCTCTCTCATCCGTCCGTTTGAAACCACTCAGCAGTAAACTAATCGCCAAACCCGATCAACTGCACCCGCTTCAAAGCGCACTGGTTCATATGCCCGATTGGATTCAGTTTTTATTTTTTAAATGCGTGAATGATTTATAGGTCACTGTGTGGCTTAACAAACCAAAAACAAAAACAAACAAAACAAAAAAACTCATGTTCAGGCTTTGGGGGACTGAACTGAAAATATATGAGAGACCAAAATTAAAAAAACAAACAAACAAAAAATACAGGAAGCAAAAAACAAACAAAAAAACAAATAATTTAGGAAGCATGTAGAACTAAGCAGAGTATTCCTCAAGACTAGAAAGTCTGGCTCAAAACTTTGACACGATACTTACAGTAGCTACAGCTGCCTGCAAAAAGCGGTTTTGAATGCTTTTTTTTTTTACGCTGCACTCGTTACACCTCATCACCAAACTGCACACTCATGTCTTTTTTTTTTTTTTCCCTCTTCATTTGACTCATTTCACAGTTAAGGTTTTTTTTTTCCCCCTGAAAGAAATTTAATTAATCCCTTATTGAACCACCAACGCGGTGTTAACTTAACGAGCAGGTTTATTAACTGGGAAGAACAAATGAGAAACAATTCAACAAGAGAGAGAGAGAGAGAGGTGTAGACAGGCTCGGCTCGGTGTTCTGACTCACAATTGCTTAACGATCCTGTGATTTACTGCGTTCGGTGGTTAAGACTGCTTGACTAGAGGAAACACGGGTGTGTACGACAAGCACCAGGATATTTGCAAACAATTCAGCTTGTTAGTTCTGTAAACATCTCACAATTAAAAGTTAAATAAAATCTTCAAGAACTTAGGCCTCAATTAATTCATTTGTAAATGTAAACATTTTAAAGCACACGCTCTGTAAATCTTCTAGTCTCGGTCAATTGTTTTTTTTTTTTTGTTTGTTTTTTTTACCCCTCACAAACCGGTTATCCAGATCAGTTTCGTTGACACAACATTATGTATGTACTGTTTAAGTTAGGGCGTGGATCTGAACGTGGCCGGGAATCTCGTCCAGGCTTTTGTCCTGACGAGTCATCGGCTCTATTGTTCGCCGCATCGTGGATGAGCTTCGAGGTATTCGAGGACGGCGTTACAGACGCTCTGAGCTCTAACAGTCGTGGTGTTTTAACGTCTAATGCAATTTTTGTTTAAGAATCTTGATCTAAACAAAGTTCTTCCTTTCACAGCAGAGAAGATAAAAGCGCTCGGTGGAGGCCACAGACATCTCGACTCCGATCTCCTGCAGCAAGCAGACAGAGCGAAGCCAAAGAAGACTCGCGCACCTCGGATGACACGCGTGCAGAGCTCGCGGCATGCTCGTAATTCGGGGATGGGAATGTGAAGTAGTCAGTAATTAGGACTTTTTATTTCCATGGCACGCACGCACACAAACATAAAGAGAAGTGTACATAGTCGCCTGGGTGTCTCCTGACCAAACAGGTTAACACTTTATGAGCTGACATCACACCCGGTCTGGTGAAGTCTGAAACCGGGAAGTCGTCAGTGTTACACAAGCGATGACCTTGTCAAACCGCACACAAATGCAAGCACACAGACAGGAAAACACCCTGACGGCCGCGTGAAGGGTGAAGCATGTAACACTGACACACAAGACAAGACGCCCGTGCATTTACTACTGAAGTAGTGAGTGTGTGTGTGTGTGTGTGTGTGGACAATGTAAAAACGGTGTACTGGGACGCCGCTGTCACTAGCGCTGGTGTTGGTGATGTTCACGATGGTTATGATGTACACGAGCAAGGCATTAATTCATCATTTAACAATATCCCCAAGGATGCATGAGGGAAAGAAGAAGAAGAAAAAAAAAAGCGTGATTAAAAAAACCCAAAAAATTCTTTCTTTCTCAATTATATAACACAATGTTCAAGATTTGAGCTCGTGTTTCACTTCAAGTTCGGTTTTTAGTACAACAGACCATTTCTCCTGTTATACTGTTAACTTCCAGCCCCCTAACACACAGTATCTGTTTCACCCAGATGAGGATGGGTTCCGTCGCCGTCATCCTCGGCTCATCACGGACAATCTGATCATTCTGATGCAGACACGTTCACACTCCATACGAACTTGTATCATTCTTTTGACTGTGTAAAGCTGCTTTGCGAAAGCGTCATACAAACAAAACTGAATTGAATTAAACAGAGCCGCTTCAGTGGAAATTAATTTCTCATCACCAGGACACAATTTACTTAAATTTAGGAAACTAGATGTCTGACCATAAGCTGGATGGTATTTTTTCTTCAGAAGATTAAAACAGACCAATAAATAAATAAATAAGTCAGTCTCACATAGATACTGTAATCTAACGTGCGTGCTAAAATTCATCAAACAGTTATTTATAACCAACAGAAGTAAATGTTTAACAGTTACTTCTGACCGAGTCATCTGATGTGGAAAGCCTCACGTCCAAAGTGCTGATAACGGACAGTAACAGCACTGAGATGTTTAACTATACGCATCACTCGGTGTCCCAGTTGATTAGTTCCTCCAGTCGTGGAAGGACGTGTGTAATCCGTTATCTTGCTGGAACAGGACACAAGGACAGCAGTGATCTTCAAACTTTGGACAGAATACACTTATGCGTGTGACGCTCAGGGGCGCACAAACATTTGGCAGTCAACATCCTTGATCTGCACAAAACAACCAATTAAAATACATAAATAAATAAATAAATCAAACAAATCATAATCCGTTAATAATTAATGGTGTTTGTGAACTGTTGCATAAAAGCGATATCACACTTGAGGCCGTGCTGTTGTACTGAATATCAGCACGGCTGTGATGTCCTCAGTGTAACCTGCGACGGCATCTCATGTCATATTGCTTATTCAGACGATGAGCAGATTTCCACTGGTTGCTTCGGTAACGGACCTGATGAACGTCTCCGGGGTTTAAAAGGATGCGCAATTTCAACTTCAGGATCATCAACAATCTAATCTCAGGTGGGACCGAGCTCCGGTGATGAGGACGCTCACGGGTTATACGTATATTACTATGTGCAAAATAACAAACCGATAATAAATGTTTATAGGTAAAAATAAATAAACATTAAAGCTGATATGTAAGGCTTGCCTACAGCAGGGATACATCTGTTGGATATTTAAACACTGCAGGATAAAGAACGAGGGTCAAATCAAATAATCTAAAGTGAGGGAAAAAAAAAAAACATTGTATGAATTATTCATGATATTTCCAGTTCAGAAAAAAAACAACAAAAAAAAAACAATTAGAATATCCGAGCAAACATCAGCGCTAACATATTTATATCTACATCTACAGATTATAAATACCAGACGTCAACTCTGAGCAGAATGACAGAATTATACGATAATTAGAATAATTTAATACACATAATGATTCTACAATCACTTCTTGTAATGGATCATTCAGTCCTGTTTCGCAGGTTGTAGTTTGGCTACCGAAAATACACCAACAACAACAAGAGTAAACCGGATCTTCTTCAAACAAAGCGAAAGTGAAAACAGTGAATAATTTGCTGAGAGTCAGCTGACTGCCAGCCATCGTAAACACGACGATTTGAATCAATTGTTTCCGTCTGCTCCTATACAGACTGGGCAAAGATAATTAACTGATGTGATGAATCCAACACCCTCGAACCATCAACAATTCCCAACCTTTTTTTTTTTTTTTCAGATGTAACATTGCTAGCTGCATAATTATCGAGGTTCGCAACATCGCAAAGCTACAGTACGTGTACGTTTAAGATGATGGAGAAAAGTCAAAACAAGCATTTTTTTTTTTTAAGCTGATATTCAGGGATCATCGTATCCCTTTTATAGTCTGAAATTCAATGTTTTTTTTTTCCCTCCACAAGACATTTCACTGTCGCACTCGGTCGTATTTATGTATTTAGAAAAAAAATAGCGATTCTTTATTTGTAGTTCCTTCTTCACGCACTATTTGCTCATATGACATCATCTGAAGTATTTCTATTTTTGTCCAAAAATAGTCAGCAATCGGCTTATAACTTCATGAACCCTATTTCACGTGATGTATTTTTAATTAAATGCTATATTAAGAACGATCAGCGTAAAAAAAAGAGAAAGAAAATACCTTTCGCCAAGCAACCTGTACACTATCGCTAACCTTTATTTATTTATTTTTAAATAAATAAATAAATAAGGGAGGAGGAAAGAAAAACGCCGCCGTCATCATTATGATTATCGATAAAGACTAAAGGTGGGTAGTTTCTCCAGACTTGAACCCCCGGGGATACGACGTCACACTTCAGATGTTGTTTTTGTGTGCGTGTGAAAAGTGTAAATTCCATCAAATACCAGACACACACACGCAAAATTAACAAAGTCTGGTGCGTTACAACATGCTGCGAAGAGAACGATTTCTCACACTGCTGGTCTACAACGTCTACTACACTGTACCTTCACTACACATACTATATGATGCTACGAAGCTGAATGCTAATCATCAAACGTATTCCCATAATAACGTGGGATGCTAAGGTAATTAAATGATGATTGATTAACTAGCCGGTTAAACATGTTATCCGATCCAATCTTGCTTAGCTATCCTGACTACCCGGGCTCCTTACATACTCGATGGTAACTTATTTAACAGCACTGCTAGTCCTTTAGTGAACACCGGATTGACTTGGCGTGCTCTCAATCAGCTTCCTATTATAATCATTAATTGATTATTGATAGCTAACATGTTCTATTATCGATTAATAAAAGAAATGCCTGTCTAATAACCACACGTTTCTTTATCGCAGTACAGACCTGTCAGGATATTGCGATTATGAGACATATATTATTCTTAAAAAATTATTATTATAAATTGATCCAATACAGGATATGCGCGGACAGAGGAGAGAGACTTTTTACAGAAACATGAGGTATAGGTTAAGTCTCGAATACTGTGTGCAATATTTTGTGTTACACTTAACTAGAAATGAGAAAACTTTAAAAGACTAGAGGTTAGACAGAAAAAAAAAGTCTTGAAAAGGTTTAACATTTCCTATGTAGATAATATAATAGATATTATTCAGATTGCGGTGGTGTTTTTTTATTATTATTTTATTTATTTTATGGTGAAAACAGGAACGATTAACTCTAACGCACTTCATGCAGAAAATAAAGGATTAAGGATGGAGGATTAAGAATAAAACAGGACTTTCAGTGTTTGAAATGTCTTGTTGCCATGGAGACTTCACTTTGTACTACTACGGTTAACCTTCACTACAGCTATTTATATTTATACACACACACACACACACACACACACACACACACACACATACACACACACATACACACACACATACACACACACACACACATACACACACACATACACACACATACACACACACATACACACACACATACACACACACATACACACACACACACACACACACACACACATACACACACACACACACACACACACACACACACACACACACACACACACACACACACACACACACAAGAAGTAAGTACACCCTGCAGGTTTATGATGAAACATATGCAGCGAAAGATTTTGCCGTTATATCGTCATCATCGTCATAACGACTAAACGTCTCGCTCTACTCAGATTAGAACAGATGCGTGACTAGATGTGGAGGGGAAAAAAAAGAAGAACTAACTAACTAAATAAAAGTGTGATTTCCTTTGAACTAGTCGTGCGAGTCTGAGGGTGGACTGTCTCAGAGACACAGAGCTAGGAATCTTGAAATCCTGCTTTCTATTGTTAACAGGATTAGAGTTCGATTCAAAGAAAAAGGTTAAAACATGACCGGAGTCGTGACCCGGTCCTTCTGAAAGACGTCTCGGGATGGTCCGAGATCCGTCGAGGACGCCGACCCTGGCGCTCTACGCGTAGGCGGGTTGTCGCTCTTCAGAAAAACAGCAACTCAAGGAAAGCCAGAATGAACTTCTTAGTCATAGACGAACCTTAACACATTCACGTTATTTTTGATCAGAAAACGACGAAAAAGATTTTACTCCATGCCTGATCAGATTAGGGAGCTGATGTGTAGGTTTATTATTATCAATATAATAAGCATCTCTACAGCTTCCTTTTTAAAAATCTGCCTGTAGTGTGATGTCTCTGTACATACGGTACTGAGCAAAAGTCTTGACCCCCCCCCCCCAAAAAAATAATTTCTTTATATTTTGCTTCCAAAGCTCCAGACTTTCTTGCATTTTTCATAACACGGTTTTGGGGAATAGTTTTCCATGCTTTCTGAAGGACTTTTCAACTCTTTAAAATTGAGCATTTGTCGACATGTCTGAGTGACCCAAGAAGCATTCAAGCAATAAACAAACATCTAACTTGAGCATGACCCAGTGAGAAACAGGTGCAGATGATGACGGATGATCAGGCCGGTGATTGGTATACTGGTGATGATGAATGCTGAGTGGTTGGAACAGACGAGAAGGGAAATGAGGTTGCTGCTGAAGCCGTCACATAAACAAGCGAATTTTAAATTTTTTACGGAATGAGGGGAGTCGCTAATAAGGTAAGGAAGCATTTCAGGTTTATATGTTTGTTTGTTTTTTTAGTTGGACTGGACTGGAACATCGGCTTTAAAGGACCGGGAAGTTGAGAATGTGAGAGATCTATAGGTGGCGGTGATTCAACTTACAGAACTCCCACCAAAGGCACAGAACAGTACTAAAGGGGGAACAGAATGTGTACAAGTGCTGGATAAAAGCAGTCGAGGAGTTCAAGACACAGAACAAGACGAGATAAAATGAGGGAAGCAAGTGTTAGACGCTGTTTAAGGGAAAGTTCGACTAGACATTTTGCTTTAAGAGACCGGGAAGATGAGGGAGAAGGAGATCTATGGTTGGCGACAATGTAACCTACTGGATTCCCATCATCCTCAAACAACACAGAAGCAGAAGAAACTAAATCTTTAGAAATCTTTAGGCACGCTGCTGCCTGTCGGAGTAAAACTTTTACTCATATTTCTTTCATTTAATCCACATCCTTTAATTGAATTTTAATTATTTAACAGGAAGAAATGACGGCGGTCGAGATTTTCGCATAGGAATGTATGGTCAACCATCAGTACTCACACTCACTTACTGTCTATACCACTTTATCTTGTATTCAGGGTCATGACATTGTAGATGGGCTGCCAATCCATCGCAGGGCACACGCTCATTCACACACTACGGGCAATTAGGGAACACCAATAAGCCTAATCTACATGTCTTCGGACTGTGGGATGAAACTGGAGGAACCCCACTAAGCACAAGGAGAACAGGCAAACTCCACACACTCAGCCCCCGAGTTGGCCATCACACCCTCCACTCTAAAGGCGTGAGACGACAGTGCAAATCACTACGCCACCGAAACGCCTCGTCAGTTTAAAGGGTTTTATTTCGGACTTCATGTGTAAACAATTAATCATTTGCAGAAGAAAGCAAGCAAGCAAACAAACAAAATCAAATTCACCCTCAGTCAGTCAAGAGAAAATAAGAACCCCTGGAGGGTCTTGTTGCCATGGGAACCTGGTGTACTATGCTTAACCTTTACTACACCCAAAGAGTCAATCAAAAAATGTATACAGACTTCAGGAAAAGAAAAACTTGTATAAATATTTTAATACTAAATTGATTGCTATATTATAATATTCATATATTTAATAAAATTTTATCTCGATATGTATGATAAAATATATTATGGCAAAATGACAATATCATACTAATATTATATGAATTTAATATACATCATACCATTTCTCTGTTCCTGAAGAGTGTATACATTTTTCTTTGGCTGACTCATTATATAAGGCTTTTAGCTTTAAAGTGTACATCTTTAATATTTCATTTTCATCGCTAGAGATGGGGAAACAAAATCGATTTAGTTATGTATTGTGATACTTTTTGGGTGGTAAGTCATGCAGCGCCATAATGACTCCAAAATCTTTTTGATTTTATTATTTTATATATTTGTTTGCATTTAAGGGTGAGTTAATACGACAACATGTTGCAGTTCCTCTATAATCCTACAGGTGGCGCATTTTAAACTATTCCCATGGTAGGCAGCGCAGGGTCCTGTGTGGTGAATAGGAGTGAATAATTTGCTGTAAAAATAAAAAGATTGTCTAGAATTGTGAGAGAATCTAAATATATTCCATAGGGACTTTTATAAATTCATGATACATTAAAAAAATTGCAATACTAAAAAAATTATAATAATAACATCGACACCAAGGTATCGTGATAATATTGTATTGGGATGTCCCTGGTGAGTCTCATCCCACACTGCAGCTCTTACACCACACAGGAGGCACTATTATGATTATTTATTAAGATTATTTATTAAGATTATTTATTAATGATTACTATTATGATTATTATTTTGATTATTATTAAGCACCAATTCCTAAAGGTGATTAATTCCTCCACTTATTACGCACCACAGAATGAAATCTCGACGATTCTTCCTGTAAAAAGAAAAGAAGTAAAAGTAATAAAAAAAAGAAAGACGAGATTTACACTTGCTGCTACAGGATAGTGAGAGTGTTAGGATTTAGCCTTAAGCTAACTGTGTAGCTTGACCAAAATTACCAAAAGGTTCGGCTACTATGTGTGTGTGCGTAAATATATATAAATTATTGTTTTAAACGTGTGTAATTATGATGATCTATCCTGTTAGCTAAGTAGCTAGCAAGAAGAGGATCAAATATCGACCAAAAAAAAAAAAACACACACACAGCGCGAGCTCTCTCTCTCTCTCAGTCGCGCGCACTCTCTCCTCGCTCTCTCTCCCTCCCTTAAAGCCGCTCGCGCTACTACACTACTCCAACTCCATTAACACTAATAACGGCTAATAATCAGAAATAAACCTCACTCACGTCACTGTCGACCTCGATGTCATCGTTGTCGCTCATTCTTCGGTCGAGCTCGGTGTATTATTATTATTTTTTGACGGTTTCGAGCGCATGAAGCGGAGACACCGACAGGATCCTGCCTCAGTCACATCAACACTCAACAGCGCGAGCAGCTCCGCACGTGACTCGCCTACACGCGGACATACCCTGTCACGTGACACATCCTAGCCTTAATCTGCCCCCCCATACGCGCTAGAGCGTCTGGAACTTGTAGTATCTTTGCTGCTCGTTCAGCCAAGCTGTAATACTCCTGAAAAACTACAACTCCCACATCGCATCGGGGTATTTTTAAACGGCTCGCGAAAAATTGTTTAAAAAAAAAAGAGGTACTCGTGCACGTAACGCGCTGCTACGTTTCCAACCTCCTGATTTTTTATGTATATAGACTTCAACATGGTGTTCGATAGCGCCATGTGGAGTCAATAGTGACGCTCTACCCAAAATCCTTTGCGAATCTGATTGTGGCCAATCAGAGCTAGCGGATTAGAGATGCGGAAGTAACCCCCCCCCCCGCCTTAAAATAAAATAAAGAGTTGAAGAAAAAAAAAGGAGCACCAGGAAACAAAATTAAAAGTCTACGTGACAACATGCACACAAGCATATTTTAAATAGCTGATACATTCTAAAACAATTTTTAAAAACTCTAAAAAAAAATTTTTTTTAAAAAAAAGCTTATTTAATTTTAAAATGAGCATTTAAAAAAGTTTGAGGAAATCAAATGCTGCATTTGGCATGGTGGGGTAGTGGTTAGCATTGTTGCCTCACACCTCTGAGATCTGGGGTTCAATTCGGGGTCTGACTCCTTGTTCTCCCTGTGGTTGGTGGGTTTCCTCCTGGTATTCCGGATTCCTCCCACAGTCCAAAGACATGGGGTATGTCTTTAGGCCAACCGGTGTCCCCAAATTGCCTGTAGTGTGTGTGCCCTGTGATGGATTGGCACTCCAACCAGGATCTGCCCTGCCCTGTGATACTGGAGCCAATGTAGAAGATGAATGAATGAATGTAATAATAACAAGTCAGGAATAAAATGCATACTCAGTGTACACAACAAAACCTGGAACTAAAGCATCCAGCTCCAGTGTGGTTTGTGCTTCATATGTTATTAATGGTGCAGTAGGTACATTTTGTTATTTATTTTTTTACTTGGACCATTAGCCTTCAAGCCTATTCCCAAATCCTGTATGTATGTAGAATCTATATAAACAGATTGATGATCCTATGTTTTTGGTCTTTCAAGGGGCTGCCCATCCAATCCGCACACAAGGTTTGACACAGGGTACCCTCCCATTTTATCCGGGCTTGGGACCGGCACTGCATTCAGTGGCTGGTGTTTAGGCGCTGGATGAAAATCAAACACGGCCTATCACATGGCAGGCAGGAAGCCTACTTCTGAGCCACCAAAGCCCACCAATTGCTGATCCTACTGTATATAAAACTGAAATTTTGTTTGTCTGGTAGCCAGTGTTGCGCAGGTTGTCCACCGGCATGTCACAGATGTTCCAAATGAATGTATCAGTTAGAAGCGTCAAGCTCAGCTCATTCTGTAGCTACTGAACCCCTGACTTATCAGACTGTACAGTGTCTACAGCGCCATCGCTTACAATGAGCGAATGAAACTACAGATCAGACTGCGCCGTGTCTACAGCAAGTAAACCTCGGGTAAACCTCATGTACCTGGGCAACCTATAGTATGATTTTTAAAAAGTGGTTTAACTGATGACTTCAGCAAGTGACTGAGAAAACTACTTGTTTGTGTTCGGATGCTCCTCCTGTCTGCCAATTTAATAGACACACTTAGAGCCACCGTCGAGCATCAGGGTGAAAATTTTTGGCTTAGACTCGAGAACTGGGGAAAAAGTTTCCAATGTCAAACCCACTTCCATGACTATTAGAGACTTCAATAAAAATGTTCCTAATCCTACCTAGTGCAAATTAATATTATACTGGGGATAGTGCAAAAAAAAAAAACATGAAAAATAAGTCTACTTATATTTTATTTCTATTTTTACTTTAATTATTACTTAATTTTATTCCTTATTATATTTTGTACTCTTGATGCAGTCTCTGGCAGAAGAATTTCTACTGGGGATTAACAAAGTTTTGGCGTATCTTATCTTGTCCAATCTCTTTCTTTCACACTAAAAAAGTGCATCCATTTAGAAAACATCCAATGTTAGTGAACATTGAATTTACTCCAAAACTGTTGATACCAACTGCAATCCTAACATCTACAGCCATATTTTATCGTTTCTATGTGTTTAATCACCTTCTCCATTTTTAGGGCACATTTGTTATTTAAAATGAAAAAACAAAAAACCGAAGCCGCAGGTCTCTCGGCAGTCCGTTTTAGGATACAAATCTCAATGCAAATACATTACAAAGGCTATGACATCTATAGGAATGTATTTGCATATAAGTGAACTGCGAAGGAGACTGTAAGAGACCTACAGAAAGCACAATCCTTACTTAAAGTCATTGCTTTGCTACACATTTGAGGCAGCAGCTGGTAGTGTAGCCTGGCGTTCATCAGCGTGCTGTGCTCTATAGGAATTGACTTTTTAAAAGGACGAGGAACAAATCCACCATCTCTAATTTTATCAGTTTCCAAACACTAGGTTGTACAACAACCACCAGCAGAGGAGGGTGCGGCAAACGCGGCTTTCGCTCAAATATGTAAAGCCACATCTGCATACGTGAGCTAGCAGATGCCCAGGTATGCTATTCCTCCCGTGCTGAGTGCATGCCACAAGATTTTTAGCCCATCTGGGATGAAATAATGAACTCGACTCTCATATAAGCAAGGTGGAGACATGGGTCCAAAGAAATGAAAGGGAAGGGGACTGTAGAGCGTTTCAAGTAGCTCAGGGCTTTAGGCACCCGCACAGCAAGTTGTACTGTAAGTTCTGCTGTACAGAAAGACACACAGACATGTACGTGGCCTTCAACCTGGAATAATAATAATAATAATAATATCACCGATTACATTAAAGATCAGCAGATTAGCTTTTAGCTTTAACCTTTTAACTGTTTCTTTAACCATCAACAACGGATACTAACACTATCTACACTGTATAACAGTTAATTAGACACAATCCATGTTAATGGCTTTAGTTGTTTTTAGTCGGAGGCTGTGCTGATTTTACAATCAGTAACGGAGGCAAAACAAGCCCTGACATCTATTGTCAAATTCTTCCTCCTATTGTTCTTGTGCTTCACACATGTAACAACATGGCCACTTATCTCCTGTAGGATCCTCGACACATACAGATGTGCACACTATAGAAGTACACACACACACACAGACACACACACACACACACACTTATAAGATATAAGTTAAATAGCACTCTATAGTTAAGTACTTGACTTTTAGCTTTTTTGCTCATTAGATCCAATTTTATGGAATAGATTACCTAATGAAACCTGTTCACCAATTTACTCTGAAGCAGCGATTCGTTTTTGTTATATCAAAGGACTCAGTACTTGTACTTCCTTCCTTCCATAATATACTATACTTGCATACATATCAACTCAATTACACTAGGTGGTGCTAGATTTCTGACATGTACACTATATGGACAAAAGTATTTAGCCATTGAATTCAGATATTTTAATCAGGCCTCTTATCCAGAGTGAAGGACGATCTTAATGCTTCAGTATACCAAGAAATCTTGGACAACGCTATGCTTCTATGCAACTTATTAGCAACGGTTTGGAGAAGATCCTTTTCTATTCAATGACCGTGTCCCAGTGCACAAAGCAAGGACTATAAAGACATGGTGTAATAAGTTTTGTGTGGAAGAACTTGACCGGCCCGAACACAGAGCCCTGTGGTTCCTCAACCGCATCGAGCACCTTTGGGATGAACTTGTGAGCCAGACCTTCTCGTCCAACATCAGTGACTGAGCTCATAAACGCTCTACAGAATGAATGGACATGAATTGCCACAGAAACACTCCAACATCTTGTGGACGGCCTTCCAAAAATATCGGAAGCTGTTAGAGCTGCAAGAATGTGGACAGACACCATATTGAAGTAGAGTATATGGATTTGAATACAATGTCACTGCAGGTTTGGCCAAATATTTTTGTCCATGTAGTGTAATATACTTTGAATGCATGCAGGTGAGTCGTAGTGGCGCCTTGTTGCTAAAACAGAGTTTATGAACATAACAGTTCTAAATATTAAATTACATAAATTGTATAATTAATAGCTTTATCACAGGTTTTTTTTTTCAGGTCTAAAAGAGAGTCAACTGCAACGTAATTCTGTTCCGAATGTGCAATATCATTGTATGTTTTTAAATGATAAAGTATTTGTTCATTTGCTCTTTCATTCAAAAAGTGAATGAATTTTTATGTTTTTGTGATGAACTGTTTCTTATTATAAAACTACATAGAATTTGGATGTAACTTGTAAAATGTGTTTTATTGTAAACAGAATTTTATGTATAAAGAAATGAATTTTACCCATGTTTTCCAAAGTTGAATGAAATAAAATGACCGAACAACACATATTTTAGGAATAAAAAATATATGGAAAACTTATAATACAGACTTTATTAAGTGAATAACGGAAATAATCAAACCACTGACATGTAAAAAAAAAAAAAAAAAGTCTAACATGTAATATTTCTTTCAATCGTGTTTACTCACTCACTCACGCATCTTCTATACAGCTTAATCCTGTATTCATGGTCACCCGGATCTGAGCCTATTCCAGAAGACTTAGGGCACAAGGCGGGGTACACGCTGGACAGGGTGCCAATCCATCACAGAGCACACACACACATTCACTTATTCACACACTACAGGCAATTTGGGAACGCCAATTTGCCTAACTTACATGTCTTTGGACTGTGGGAGGAACCACAAGGACGGGACAATGCTAACCACTACACCACCGTGCTGCCAAAATGGTAACTATGGTCACAAAATAGTTAAATCATTTTTAATTTAATGGTTTTTAATCGTAGAATAGTTTATATTTGCAGGAACGTGGAGAGATTGATCGGTTCCTTTCCCAGGCCATGTGGGGTCTTAATGAAGCCTTATAAATGCATGCACGTATTTCCTCCAAAAATACAAACAAGCTAAACTAAAAGGATTTAGAAAATGAAGTAGAATAATAAAACGCTACCAACATGTATAATAAATGAGACAAGCCAGATGTGGGGAATTTATCTACAGGTAATAATGATATAATAATGGTGGAGGAGGAGCCACTGTGTCAATGTGGAAGACGTTGGAGAGTGACGATAACAACTGGAGCGGAGGATATGGGTGTAGTTGTTATTTGGGATTCCTGGAAATCGTTCTTGCTGGAGGATGAAAGGCTTGTTCGGGGATCTTATTTTAATGAAGAACAGCCTATTTGGACTGTTGTCAACAAATTATGTAAAACTACTGTATGTGGTTCGCTGCTGAAAACGATTTGAATAAATATATTCCTTCTAGTTTTCAGTTACTGTGAAATGTTGGTGCACATTTTGTTCCTGTTTTAATTTGGTCGTTCTTTATACAGGCAGGGGGGGAAAAACATCTATATGCTTTTGTTTGTTTGTTTTAAACCGGGATTTCAAGGAAGACAGTGAAGTCCTCATCAAGCTCAACACACTACTTCAACACACAACTGATTTCACTGTGTAGTCCTTTTTACTTTAGAATCTAGACGGCAAAATATGTGTCAATAAGTGGCTGCAAAACAAGCCCAAATCATCAGGCCTTCACCACCACGCCTGACTGTTAGTAAGGGCTGTTAGTGCTGCTTCACTACATGGGGTTGTGCATGATGGCCAAACCTCTCGACCTTGTTCTCTTCAGTCAGTGTTGTTCAGGAAATTTGTTAAGGAGGTTTTGTGTTTTGTTTAAATGACATTTTTAAAACATAATTCCAGTCTTTCACATCATTTTGGTCCATTCTTCTTTACAACATTGCTTCAGTTCCTGAGTTTTTTTTTTTTTTTTTTTGGTGGGGGGGGGGTAGGGTTCCCTGATTTTCTCCCTAATTTAGTCGTGTCCAATTCCTCCCCGCCACTAGGGGGCTCCTTAGTTAAGGCTACTACTACCACTCAGTCGGGAGGGCCGAAGACTAGCACTTGTTTCCTCCGAACCACGTGACGCCAGCCGACCGCTTTTTTTCACTGGGGGCGAATATCGTCTATCCGCTCCCTCCGCTTGCGTGAGCTCACAGATGCTCCTGATTGGCTGTAGAGCCGTGATTAATGTGGGAGCACTAAGTACCTCTCATCCCTCCCCTCTGAGAGAGCTCGGCCAATCAGCTCTCTCTAGACCTCCGGCTGCGAGAGGTTACAGCGTCACCCGGGAATCGAACTCGCGGTCTCCGGATGATAGGGCGAGCGCTTTAACCACTGCGCCACTCGGACGCCCCGTTCCTGAGGTTTTTGGGCATTCGATCATGCACAGCTCTCTTAAGGTCTTGCCACAGCATTTCAATTGGGTTGAGATCTCTCCTTTGTGACTGGGTCATTCCAAAGCCTTGATTCTTTGTCAAAATTAGGTCATGCAAAATTAGGTCTACATCGAATGGCTGAAAAATCAAAGAACCAAGGTTTTGGAATGACCCAAAAGTTTTAGCTGTTGGACAGACGGCCTCACATTCGCCTCTAGAATACTCTGGTATGCAGACGAGTTCATGGTCGACTCCAGGTGCCTGTAGGTTCTGTGGCTGCAAAAAAGTCTAAATCGTCAACCTTTCACTGCTTGGCTTGACAGTGTATAAGGTGTTTCTGCGGAAATGTTGTTTGGTTTCCCCAAACATGGCACTAACCATTAAGGCCAAACAGCTCCGCTTTGGTCTCAGGTGTATATAGGACATTGTTCCAGAAGCCTTGTGGTTTGTTCAGGTGCAGTTTTGTGAACCTGAGTCGTGCGTCCATGTTCTTTTTAGCCAGAAGAAGTTTCACCTGGCAACCCTTCCAAACAAGCCATATTTGTTCAATTTTCCTCTAATTGTGCTGTCATGAACTTTAATATTTAACATGTTCAGTGTTGTCTGTAGGGTCTAAGATGTAGTCCTTTGTTTGTTAGTCTTTTTGTATTTCTCTCTCTGATCTTGGACTGAATGTGCTACAGTAGGACATCCACACCTAGGTGGATTGGCAGCCATCTTGAATGCTTTCCACTTATGAATATTTTTTCTCACTATTGAACCTTGAACTCGGAAATGTTTGTTTGGAAATGGTTTATAACCATAGCTTCCCTATGACCATTGCTTATTTCTTTCCCTCTTGGCATTGTGTTAACACACACCTGAATGCGCCAGTCCAGTTAATAAAGTGCTGATAATGATGCACCTGGCTAGGAAATTTAGCTTGCAAACATTAGAAGAAATTATTATTCGTGTAATAATGACGCAGCTTTAAACAGATTAAATGGGACCAGCGCAGCCTGTCTCAGCTTTTTGTGGGGACTTTTTGTGGGATACTGGAGACCGAGTCTTTCCGCTTCTTATCAGACTTTGCTCCATTCTGGTTGCCTCAGGGTGACACAAAGTTGAGTGACTCTCGTCACTTTGTACAAAAGTACAAAGTGGAAGGAACAACTTTGGGATTTCATAGGCTTGCTATTTCCTTGTATGCAAGATTGTAAAAAAAAAAAAAAAAAAAAAAAAATAAAAAATTAAGTTAATTACATTTTATCTGTATAGTGCTTCTCACAGTGGTCATTGCAAAGCAGCTTTTACCACGTTAGAAATGTATGGACATTTTTGAAAATGTACAGGTTCGCCCCTGTTGAGCAAGCAGGGGGCGACAGTGGCAAAGAAAAGCGCTCTGAGATGAAACTAGGAAGGAATCTTGAGAAGAACCAGACTCATCACGAAACCCATTCGCCTTTGGCCATATCACATCCTAGGACCATAAATCAGACCCTGCTAAATTTGTGTGCTATGAGGTTGAACATTAACTACACAACCGGAATGGTGTTTAAGTTAATATAGGGTTTTTGGAGGCTTGGGTGAAAAACTCTTCATGGGAATTCCAGTCCTAAATTATCAAGCGACTGCAGTCTCCTGAGGCCTCCCAGCTTTATGGAGATGCCAGTTTCCTTTTCCAGCAGGACTTAGCACCTGTCCACCAACTTGCCTGACCTGAACTCTCCCAAAAATCTAAATCTGTTGTACAACCCTCTTAAGTATCCTATCATACTGACCGATTTAAATTACTAACTGGTGCAAGTGGTTGGCTTTCTTGACAAGATCTAATTGGCGAGCAAAGAATAAAATTCCACCCCACCACTGTGTGAGACTTGGTTGCATCCAATCCATCCCAGCAATGGCAGGCATGAGCAACAGCAAACACATTCACAATGAAAAGAAGAAGAGTAAAGAGCATTAAATGAGAAGTATGATCAGTTTGAGGCAGGCCATTGAGTCATACAGAAGGAAAGTGTCTCCACTTTCTCTAGAAACGGTAGGAAATCATCCGGAGATCGCTAGTTCGAATCCCGGGTGGTGCTGTAACCTCTCGTAGCCGGAGGTCTAGAGAGAGCTGATTGGCCGAGCTCTCTCAGAGGGGAGGGATGAGAGGTACATAGTGCTCCGACATTAATCACGGCTCTACAGCCAGTCAGGGGCGTCTGTGAGCTCGCGCAGTGGAGGGAGCGGATAGCGCTGTCCTCCGAGTGTTACGCCGTCCCCAACGGTGCGCGAGCGAGCAGTTCGAAAAGATGCGGTCGACTGGCGTCACGTGGTTCGGAGGAAACACGTGATAGTCTTCGGCCCTCCCGGCTGAGTGGTAGTAGTAGCCTTAATGTGGGAGCGCCCCCTAGTGACGGGGAGGAATTGGACACGACTAAATTAGGGAGAAAATCGGGGAGAAAATCCAAAAAAAAAAGAAACGGTAGGAAACTAAAACGAGGCAGGTCTGGAATGGTGTGGATGCCATTACAGGCTGTAAGAAGAAGGAAAAGGTGCTGTGCGGATCATGTTCTTTGATTTATCCAGCCACTCCAACTTAGAGCCAATTTGACTGATACAGTATACAAGTGAACCTACTGTATACTTGGTGACCGGAATTACACACGCCCTCACCAGGAGACCACAGTGTGTCATGATGAGAGACGGAACCCCTGAGATGATGGTCAGCAGCATGGGAGTTCCTCAGGGGACAGTACTTCTTCTCATGTCCCGACAGTGGATTTTAAGGTCCTGTTTTGCATTTTATTAATTATTAATTAATTTTATTAAATGCACTCACTCTGGATATCCTGATCTTTGATCTTTCATCATGTTTTTTTTTATATATAAACTTTGCTTATAATCAGCTCCTGTGAATTCTTTCGTAAAACAAGTGAATTCCACTTATATCGTGTTTGTCTGCTTTTGCGTGTTACTACAGTAGTCTGCCTGCCCCTGGTTTGGCTGGAGTATGCAGTATGTCCGGCCTCTTACATGCTCAATCATGGGTTAGTCAATCAATATTTTCCTGATCTCATCTGTGACAACCGTCTAATCTCCTCTTCCTACCCATCCTGCACCTCCTCCTTGTCCTCCTCCCACTACTCCAACCTCTGGCTCTTGCGTCACCACTGATCTCCACTGTATACTGTAGTAATAACAAGAGTAGAGCTCATCTGTAACTTATTTGTCATGCGAAATCTTTCATTTCCAAGTGAATAATTAAGCAACTGGTCTGAACACATGTAGAGATTGGTTGTTGCTCGTTGGTAAATCAATCATGGCATTGTGATTTGTATGGATTTCCATCGGAGCACAGGAGAATGTAGGGACAATTTTTTAATGTTATACTAATGTATTGTAATATATGGAATTGTCGTGTTTTGCAAAAAAAAGAGTGTAATTTACTTCTTCGTCTTTCGGCTGTTCCCTTTCAGGTGTCGCCACAGCGAATCATCTGCCTCCATCTAACCCTCTCCTTTGTATCCTCTTCTCTCACCCCAAGTAACTTCATGTCCTCTCTCACTGCATTCATAAATCTTCTCTTGGGTCTTCCTCTAGATATTAGGAACCTCCACTAGAGGTCACTGTTCAGGGTTAGCTGCTAGTAGGGCTTGACAGCTAGTAGGGTTAGCCCCTAGTAGGGTTAGCCTCCAGTAGGCTAGCTTCTAGTGGGATTGACAGTTAGTGGTTCTGGTCACTAGTAGGTTAGCCGCTAGTTTGGTATAGCCCCATGTGTGCCCTGCCTTCGGTCTTCCGGTCCCCTAGGTCAGTACTAACCCCATTAGCCACTAACCCGGTTAGGTCAGCCTCCAGTGTCCCCAGTATTCCATGTAGCTACTAACCTCACTAACCCAGCCAGTCTAGTTCCTGTCTAGCCCTGTCTCCTGTCTAGCCCTGTCTCCTGTCCTGTCTCTCTAGTTCCAGCCACGTCCTGTCCAGTCTTGTCTCTAGTTCCCCTATGTGTCTTTAGTTAGCTCCAGCTCCATGTTTCCTCATCCCTAGTTCTGTCAGTTCCCTGTGTCAGCTCCTGGTTCCCTGTGTTCAGTTCTTGTTCCTGTGTTTTTCCTGAGCCCTAGTTTTAGTTTGAGTTTGTTTTGGTTCCTTTCTTCGTTTGTCTGTTTTTGAGTTGTTTAAAATAAAGACTCTTTCTGTTTAAAACCGCTCTGCGTCCATGCCTACCATATATGCCCATGGCAACAACATCAGCCGGTCTAGCCCAACTACCACCAGTTAGACCCATGACACTAGACCTCCTGCCTGGCAGTTCCAACCTCAGCATCCGTCTACCAATCTGCTCACAATCTCTCCTGTAATTTACTGTAGAATTTAAAACTTAAAGCAGAAATTGTACTTACAAAATTGCAGACTCGCTTCTAGGAATTTGTTAGATACGTTTCAGGCTTTAGTCTTTGCATTTCGGTTTTTTTTTTTTTTTTTTTTTTTAGATGCAAAACACTTTATTTTACTGAATGTTTTTCCTGTTTTTTTGTTTTTTTTTCTTCTCCTGAGGGGTTTATAAGTTGTTGCATACAAATCAAGTGTTCCAGAGCATTAAATGTTGGGAAAGATCAATAATAAAAGCAAATAATTTTGTTAATGTACGGCGTTTATTTATAGACTGTCTATTTGAGTACATATGCATGATTTTAACTGTAATCTTTTACAACCAGCTACAGAAAAAAAAAAATTAAATACTAATGCGATACTTAGAGTAGTGTTTTGTGTGTCATGCCATTTTGATGCAAAATAAAAGAGTTTTGAAAAAAATGTATGTACTATACATAACTATAGAAAATTGTGAACGCATTTATCTAATTAGCTCCGCAACGTGTGGTAGAAGTGAAAGATGCATCCACAAACGATCTGTAGTTTAAATAGCATGTCATTTTATCATTTTTTTTTTTTTTTGTGCAAGATATGGTTTTTGATTCCAGAATTTGCAGTTATAGATTCTGTCAGTGCTGCTTTTTGGCAAGAGTTCATAAAAAAATAATTTATCTAGGTTTTGATATCAGGATTTTCATTGCTGTGTTTGTATTTGTTCATGACTCAATTATTCGCAAAATAACCTTTTGTACTTTGTTTGCAATTCGGAATAGCCCAATTTGCCTCCCCATTTTTCCTTCCTCTTTCTAAGACTCATGGACAGATCTCTCTCTCTCTCTCTCTCTTTCTAAAAGTTTTCTACATGAGAATTAATCTGTGAAACCGGACTTCATATGAAATCAAACACCTTCCTTGTTTCCTGATATTAACCTTTCAACAATGATACCTAATTTATGTTAAGTTGAATTACGTACAGTAAAGCTGCTTTGTGACAATATATATTTCTAAACACGCTATATAAATCAAATGAAATAGAATTGAAGTAACATGGTAAACGAAGATCTAAAAGTGACTCCCATCTCCCAGACAAGTCAAATGAATTCCATACACTGTTTAAAGCCTTGAGCAGCACGTGGGCATGTAAGACTTCACGCACCCCTAAGGAGCAGGTGTCCCACCTGACCCTGGGTAACATGAGGAGGACACGACCCAGAGTCACCCCACATAAAGCTGCAGGGCCAGACAGCATACCCGGTTTCTCAGGAGCAACCGAGCAGCTCCAAAAAGACCACCATCACCCCAGTCCCGAAGATGTCAACAGGCATATGTCTCGATGTAATGAGACACATCTCATTACTACACATCTGTATAGTAATGACATGTCGGTGAGAATGAGGTTTATAAATTTCAGCTCTGCATTTCACACAAACATTCGCCAGCAGCCGAGGAAACTCTTTCTGTTGGGTCTCAGCACCACAATATGCATTTTGATTCCGGACTTCTAGATGGTGAAAGAAACAGTCGGTGTGAACAGTTGATTGTAATTTTAAGGGAATCAATATTCATGCACTATATTCATCAATCAGTTGCACATTCGTGCGCTCAAGCACGTAGTTTATAATAAATTCAAATGAAAGCATCTGAGCCAACAAATAACATTTGTGCACCAAGACAAAAAAAAAAAAAAAAAAAGAGTAGGCGTGACAATAACTTTGGGCCTTTTTGTTTCTATGAAAATAAAATATATTACTCCTTTGTAAATATCGCCTACTTTAAATGCAAAAGGCGAGAAAGCTGGAAGCAAGTCATCAAGGTAAGCTCAGACCGAATTATGAAGAACAATTCTGTTATTATTATTATTATTATTATTATTATATTATAATAATAATAATATATATATATATATATATATATATATATATATATATATAGGCACATATATTCTACTCATTGGATACTTTTTGTTGTTGTTGTTGTTGTTGTTTTGCAAATTGATAAATTGAAAGCAGGAATGTCCCTGTTAAAGTCTACATCTTTAACATTCTACACTATACCTGCTGTATTACTCCATGATGAGGGATAAATGTGGATAAATACACACAGTACTGTGGGTTCTACAGGTGCTGAGATCTTCATGGTATAAACGTTCTGTACAGTTCGGTAAACATTTTATGCAGCCGCTGGAATATTTTCAAGCTGAAACCAGAGAAAATGTAATTTGCTGCTTAGAAGATTCAAGCCACCCAACTGTCGTGAGATGCCAAAGTAAAAATATCGTACCCTGGCCATGGTTACCCGGAGGAGCGAAACTTCTATCGGAAGTTTTCTTCATTTCTTTCCTGGACTGAAAGTAACGCGAACGTGGGCATAACATGTTGGTGGAATAGCGTTTCTCTTATACAAAGGTTCCACCCAGCAGATTCTCTAGCCTTCTGTAGATGTCGTACAGCCTGCACTCTTTCTTCATCAAAGGCCTCTACCAACATGTGAAGTTGAATAAAACACATACAGTATACCTACTTTAAAAAAATTTTTTTTTTTTTTACATTTACTAATGTCATTTTGGTACTCTATAACATATATGACTAAAACTGGTCAGATGCATTATCCTCAAAAGAAAACAAGGACTGTAGAGTATTTCACTACATATCCTTGCATATAACAGGTTTTCATGAAGTGCTAAAGTTTTTTCTACAATTTTCTGCAGGGTTGATTCGTTTAAAAACGCTTTGCATGTTATTTGGCTTTGATTTATGGCGAAATTAGGATTAGGATTCAATGATTTGTCAAATGTACCTTACAGCACAACCATTTTTATCTTTTTTTGTTGTTGTTTTTTTTGCATATCCCAGGTAAGCTGAGTTAAGCAGGGTTAAGCAGGGTTAAGGGCTCAAGGGCTCAACATTGTCAGCTTGGCAGTGCAGGGTGTGAACGCCAACCTTCAGATCAGTAACCTTACATTTTAAGCCACCACTTCCTCTACGTATGTGTGCATGAAAGTATTTGTTTCAAGCTTTGTAACAAAAGTTAACAGCTAAACTGGATAATAAGACACTTATGTAGACATACAGTATACTGTACACTCATTGGCCACTTCATTTGGTACAACTGTTCATCTCCCTGGTAACACAAGTATCTCATCAGCTAATCCCATGGCAGCAACTCATGCATGCACAATAGACTTGGTCAAGGTGTTCTGCTGAACTTCAAACCAAGGCATCAGAAGTAAGAGTAAGAAAAGTCTTTTAAGTGATTTTGAACGTGCCTTCTGGAAGTTTCAGATCTAACTATCTCTAGTTTACAGAGTAAATGGTCTGAAAAATAAGGAAATAGCCAGTGAGATTTAGTGCTGTGAGTGAAAAATGAATTGTTAATGCCGGAGATCAGAGGATAATGACTACAATTCACTTGGGCTCACCAAAATTGCACAATAGAAGATTGGGAAAATGTTTCCTAGTCTGACGAGTCGCAGTTTCTGCTGAGTCTTTTGGATGGTCAGTACAAAATTTTACGGATCCATATTGCCCTCATGTCAGTGGTTCATGCTGTTGGTGGTGTAATGCTTTGGGGGATATTTTCACCACACTTTGGGAGCCTGGCTGAAATGCCATAGCCTGCATGAATATTGTTGCTGAACATGGCCATCCCTTTGGAGAATTGATTCAAGGTTTTTCAATATACTCCGAAGCTAGTCTAGAAAACTATGTACTATACGGTGGAGCCTTGGATTACGAGCATAATTCGTTCTGGAAGTGGGCTCATATTTCAAAACTTTCCCATAAGAAATAATGAAAACTCAAATAATTCATTCTACAGCCCAAACAAATAACCCACAATTCTGCAGCACAAGAGCGAGAAAAATCATTTCCTCAGTTGTGATCATGTGACGCTCGGTGTCAAAGCAAGAGCGGATGCGTGATACATGGTACTTGGCACTCGTAAACCAGGACTTGCTCGGTTTTTCAAGTCAAAATTTATTAAAAATCTTACTCGTCCTATGGAACACTCGTAAACCGCGCTACTCGCAATCCGAGGTTCCACGAAATCCACCGCGTTGATGTTGTGTATGTTGATGGTTGATCATAAACTCAGTATATTACTCTCACATGTACGTATCTGACCTCCTTTTACAGAAATACACACTCAGCAGGCACTGAAAATGGAGGCCACCTCTAACCAAACTGCTTCTGTCTCCTATGATCTGGATCTACTGAGCCAGAATAATTTCACCAATGGCACCTTGTCAAACCTACCTGTTTCTACAGCTATGCAGCAGGCCATTAACTTTTTCTGCGTAATCATCCTTTGTGACACTATGGTTTCTCTCGGCTGTAAGATGGAATTTTCCAAAATAAAAGCCCACATCGTGAAGCCCAAAGGTGTGCTGATCGCCATGCTGGCTCAGTTCGGGGTGATGCCACTGACGGCCTTCTCGATGGCTAAACTGTTCAAGCTCGGTCTTGGTGCGGCCATGGCGGTGCTGGTGTGTGGCTGCTGTCCTGGAGGCCTTCTTTCCAATGTACTGGCGTTTGCTCTTAATGGGGACATGAATCTCAGGTTCCTTTCTCCTCTTACACCATCAACAGTCTATATAGTGCAATATGCATAGCTATTTAACATTTTCCGTAGCAAGAATACTTACCACAATGTTCAAAAATATGAAAAAAAATTTTTTTTTAAAGCTGATTCTTTGCCTTTGGATGTATGTGATTGATTTCCTTTCATCTCAGCATTGTGATGACGACCTGCTCGACGTTGGCGGCGCTAGGTATGATACCCCTGCTGCTCTTCATTTACTGCCATGGCTTCTCCAATGTTCATGCAGTGCCTTACGCTGCCATCTTCCTGGCCTTGATCTTGACTGTGCTCCCATGTGCCATTGGCATCTATATTAACTATCGTGTGCCGGAGAAGTCCAAACTGGTTGTGAAGGTAGGACTTGGAATATATTTTAAAATATTTGCAAAATATTATTTTTAAGGGCAGGAAGCAAAGTTCATGTCACGTTCTCTCTTTTTTTTTTGTCACAGGTTGGGATGGGCATAATGCTGGCTGCTTACGTTGTCTTAGGCATTCTGCTCATCCTTTTCCTAGGACCAGTCATCTGGGTCATTACAGATCCTCCACTTCTGGCCACAGGAGCACTGATGCCACTTATTGGATATGTACTTGGCTACCTGCTGTCTTTGCTCTTCCGTTTTGATGAACCGTAAGATAATAAGATTCATTAATTCACCTGGATGTTAACCTTCATATCTAAATCTCCATTTAGATTTTGGTCTCAATGAGTAAGTCCGAGACGAAACCTTGAAAGGAACCAGGCTCAAGAGAAAACCCCAACCTCTTCTGGGTGACATCAGATATTTGATTATGGTATTTGATCTGCTGACCAGGAGTTCATGTGCTTAAATTCTAGCAGCAGAAGAGGCTGGTGCATAGACCAAAGGTTTTAAACCCTGAACAGGTCAATCACAAAGCTTTGGATGACGGTGTGAAGGTGTGTTCATTAAAAAAAGTCGCGGTGTCGCAGGCGATTTTTATCTAAACATCTTTTGAAGATTTTTCCAGCAAATGTACAGTGCAGTGAAAACGTATTTGTTTCTTCCTGATTTCTTCCTTGAGATCATTGAATTTTAATATTGCACAAAGATAACCCAAGCGAATATGAAATGCAGTTTTTAAGTGATAATTTCATTATTATTATTTTTTTTTTATTAATCGTCGGTTATTTTAGTGCACATACACATACAGTCTCAGCTATACAGTAAAAAAAAAAATAATGGGAAATATACAAACAAGTAAACAAATGAATACAATCAGGCTAGGGGCTAAAATTGCAACACAGAAAAGAAAATCAAGAGAAATGACTAATATAGCGCCAAAAAGGTGTCCATAGCTGCCAAAAACCGTCAGACTTTTGATGTACATCATAGGCGAGTTTTTCGAGTGGAAATAGCGCGTAAATATTGGAGACGACCACATTTTGAAAGAGGGGACCCGAGAAGATGACCGCAATAACAGTATGCATTTCTTCGCTAGATAAACCAACACCTTCTCTACTCCACCATATAACAAATAAAATTCAAGAGAAAAACTGAATTTTAACTTAAAGAGCCTTTGAAGTAAATGATGTACTTCCTTCCAAAAAGAAATCATCTTGTCAGAATCCCAGAAACAGTGAAGGAGTGTTCCTTTGCGTCCTCTGCAGTTAAAACATCAAGATCAGAGGAGTTTTTGTCGATCTTTTTCAGACGTAAAGGTGCAAGGTAAACTCTGTTAATGAATTTATAATTGAGTTCGTGAATACCCAATGAAGTGCATTTAAAGAACAGATTGTTACATATTTCAGACCAATCTGTATCTTCAATTTCGTGACCTAAATCTTTTCCCCACGTACTCTTCAAGCTCTCGAAAGAAGAAGTACATGAATTCGACAGGGCTTTGTATATTTTAGATATTAACCCCTCGGAAAAACCGCTCGTTACAATTTGCTCTATGGCGGCAAGTTCACATCTCAGTTTACGCTTATCAGATGAAGATTTTATGAAATGACGCAGCTGGAGGTATTAAAAAATAAAATAAAAATTGGATTGTGGTATGTTATATTGGTTTGAAAGTTCTTGGAAAGATTTGAGTGTACTGCCTGTAAAGAGGCACGATAACTTTTTTAGAATCCCTAATTTGAACCGATCTGAAAGGCCAATATTTTGCAAAGATCCTGGGAAATCAGGATTGAAAGCAATAGGTGAGTACAAAGTGATATTAGCTGGAATTTTAAAATCCTTTTTAATGTCTCGCCGTGTCAAAAGAGTGTTTGAGATAATGAAATGTGTTGAGACGCATTCAAGTTTTTTTTTTAAACATTTATGATAAAAGGCGGGAATTTTTTTGGGAGAGGAGCACAAGCTGTAGCCTCCATGTCGAGCCATCTGGAATCCGTCCTTTCGCTGGACCAGCCGACCACATGCTTCACCTGTGCGGCCCAAAAGTAAAGGCGTGAATTTGGTAGAGCGACTCCTCCCCTTTCTTTTGGTTTCATTCATTTGTTAAGCTTAATTCTGGGCATTTTATGGTTCCAGATAAATTTAGAAAATTGCTTATTGACGTCTTTAAAAGAATGATTGGATAAATAACAAGGAAGGGATTGAAATACATAAAAAAACGTAGGGAGAATATTCATTCTAATGACATTAATCCTACCCAAAAAAAGAAACAGCGAGTGTCCTCCAAGTATTAAGGTCTTTTTTTTAAATAATTTCAAAAAGAGGGGCATCATTTCTTTTAAATAAATCCTTAATTATTTATTGCTGTAATAAATATGCCAAGATATTTAAAACCAACAGAAGTTATTTTAAAGGGTGAAAGGGATGAAAGATTGATTAGAGTAGGGATACGGAAAGAAAGTGCCGTAGACTTTGACAGGTTTATTTTATATCCGGATAAACTACTATAATCTGAAATACATTTTCGTATCGCTGGGATTGACCTACCTGGTTCAGAAATATACAGCAGCACGTCATCTGCATATAAAGAGATCCGATGTTCTTCGTCTCCTACCATTATTCCAAAAAGATGTTGGCGTTGTCTTATAGATTCAGCTAGTGGAAAACACGTTTTTTAATGTGGTTTGTGTGATCCAAATGAAGTTCCGCTCTGGCTCGGCATAATTGAGCCCAGTTTGTTTGAGTAGGGACTGTACTATGTAGACATTCCAGTCTCTTTACTGCGTTTTCTAACTCCTGTCTTTTTCTCGACCGAGTCCGTTGGTATGCAGAGGTATAAGAGATCATTTGTCCTCTAATTGTAGCTGTAGCAGCATCCCAAATAGTTGCAGGTGATACTGGCGAATTTTCGTTATCAGTCCGATAATTTGGACAGATAAGACTGGAGCATGATCGGACATGACAATTGAGCCGATCTGGCATGCAGATACTGCATGGAGATATTGAATGGGGATCAAAATGTAGTCTAATCTAGAGTATGAGCCATTCCAGACTCATTGCAAAGTTCCTTAAGGACCAGAGATGCTCTAGGGTGGGTAAGTGTTTCTGAAGTAGATTTATCCATTTTTTGATCCATAACACAATTAAAGTCCGCAGCACAGCACAAAGTCCCAAGCCCTTGCAGTACTGATTAAACAAAAGCATGACTTTGGAGATAAATTCAGGGGAATCCTCGTGTGGAGCGTAAACATTAAGTATACTGATAGATTGCCCATATACTGTGCCTGTGATTAACACATATCTTCCCTCCGGGTCGTTAATCTGATGTTCTAAAATAAAGTGGAAATGCCTACTAATTAAAATAATTGTGCCTCCTTTCCTAGTGTGTGCTTTATATGATGAAAAGAATATCTGTCCAACCCAATCCCGTTTTAATTTTAGGTGTTCTGAGTCAGATAAATGTGTCTCTTGGTACATGGCGATAGAACAACTTTGTTTTTTCAAATAGGTTAATATTTTTGTCCTAACCCTTTAACATTCCATGTAATAACCCTGGTCGTATTATGTGTAGTCATGAAACAGAAAAGTAAAAACAAAAAGAGCTGAAAGTGTAAGACTGCGTCATACCTAAGACATGCATAAGACCGACGAGAAAGATTTCTGTATTTTAGAACACATAACATAACCCCAAACCCCCTCCCCCTGCCCTCTGGCCTCGTCCCCAAACGACGAGGCACACCCCGAGATACAAAACTTAAGTTACTGTACCCGACTGGCACCGAGCGTAAGATAGTAACAGCCCATACCAAGTAGTAATACAGAGTTATACCCATAGGGGGCGCAACGCAAACGCTGCAGACCAGTTCCCTTCCCGTAAATCCAGTATCCGAGCGTTTAACATTTGACCAGCGATCGACCCAAAAAAAAAAAAAAAAAAAACTTTTTCTTTTTTCCCCACAACGGTTATAGATAGGAACAAGACAATGACGAAGAGAAGGAGAAAGAAAACAAATAAAATCTATATCCTGGCCACGTATCCATTTTCAAAGTAAATCGACCTCGGGTTATTATTAAAAGTCAACGCCATAAGAAAAAACGCCATAAGAAATTTTTATTTTATTTTTTTTTAACAACAACTTTAAGTTTTTCAGTTAAATATACTTGTATCTGCTGAACCCTTCTGGCGTTACTGGTCTTCCAATGTTTTCGTAAACTCCGTGGCTTCGGCTGGGGAGGAAAAAAGATGCATCCGAGTTCCGTGAAGGCAACGAAGTTTGGCAGGATAAGCAAAGCAAAAAAAAAACTCCCGGCGTTTCTTCAGCACCTCGGCGGATACGTCTTGGAAGAAACGCAGTTGAATCCCTTCATGGCTGATGTTCCGTTTTTTCCCGCGCTGCTTGCAGTATCAACTCCTTGTCCACATAACGTAAGAAGCGCACCAAAAAAGCGCACTTCGTGGAGCGTGCTCTGCTCCCGGCACCGGGCCGAGAGACCTGTGAGCTCTTTCAATCTCAAAATGTGTGTCAGGAGTAAGATCCAACCATTTCGGCAGCATCCTTGTTAGATATCGCGCGATAGAATCAGACCCTTCAGCTTCCTCAGGGAGGCCGACGATCCTCAGGGTTTTCCGCCTGCCACGGTTCTCCAAGTCGTCTATTTTGGTTCGGAGTAATGATAGTTCTTTGTCCCGAGACGTGATTCTTCTTTCATGCGTTAGCATGCCATCTTCGGCTGCGGAGATTCTTGCTTCAGCCTCGGTTAGTCGTGACTCGTCCGACGCCACTCTGCCGGTTAGATTAGAAAGGGATTCCTGTGTTGCGGTAACTGATGTAGAAATATTGTCCAAGCGGCTGTCGATTGCACTCAGTCTGCCATCAATATTGCCCAGACTGTCTCCCGGCGAGCGAATTTCGGTCAGCATGGCGTCAGGTTGGTCTGACGAGGCCTCCTCCGCCTCGGCCTGTTTTTTCTTTGCAGCTCTGGAAGGTCGAGAGGACGCAAAAAGTGGAAAGTCTCGTGATTCTTTGATCTCGGACATTGATGTCTGATGTAAAAGCGATAGACTTCGAGTCAAGTCAAGTAGGCTTTTTATTGTCATTTCAACCATATACAGTTGAGTACACAGTGAAACGAAACAACGTTCCTCCAGGACCGAGGTTCTACATACATGCAACGACATAAATTAACAACACAACATAAATTTAACAACGCAGATTTTTACATTTTTAAGTTAACCTAAAAAACTATCAATTTCTATACAAAAAAGAGACAACAAAGACAGCAGACAACAGACAACAAAGTGCACGTGCAAATGTGCAAATGAACAGCTACATGACAACACAACAACGTAACAAGTTACAGTTAAGAACTACCTTTTTAGTGATAAGGTATGGGTTGAGGTAGTGGAGAGAGCAGCAAGTAAGCAATTTACATTGTGTTAAAAAAATATTGTGTGCAAATCGCAAAGTGAAATAAAATATTGTGCAAATATTGCAAAGAGCAGTTCAGATAGGTAGGTATGAACAAATTAAGGTGGTTGTAAATCAGTGTGATTGTATGTGTGTTTATACAGTTCAGTCCGGATGTTATTTAGTCTCTTTGTGTTGAGGAGATGGATGGCTTGTGGGTAAAAACTGTTACATAGTCTGGATGTGAGTGCCCGAATGCTTCGGTACCTTTTTCCAGATGGCAGGAGAGTGAAGAGTGAGTGTGATGGATGTGTCCGGTCAGCCACAATGCTGGTGGCTTTGCGGATGAGGCGTGTGGTGTAAATGTCTTCGATAGAGGGGAGTGAGACCCCGATGATCTTCTCAGCTGTCCTCACTATCCACTGTAGGGTCTTGCGGTCCGATATGATACA
Organism: Clarias magur; assembly: GCA_013621035.1. Taxonomy (NCBI): domain Eukaryota; kingdom Metazoa; phylum Chordata; class Actinopteri; order Siluriformes; family Clariidae; genus Clarias; species Clarias magur. Next base: position 774,747 of record QNUK01000146.1, on the reverse strand, counting down.
ATTCCCAAACCAGACAGTGATGCAGCTGCTCAGGATGCTCTCGATGGTTCCTCTATAGAAGGTGGTGAGGATCGGTGGTGGAAGCTGTGCCTTTCTCAGCCTTCTCAGGAAGAAAAGACGTTGTTGGGCTTTCTTATGCAGAGAGCTGGTGTTGAGGGACCAGGTGAGGTTCTCCTCCAGGTGGACGCCCAGGAATTTTGTGCTCTTCACGATCTCCACAGAAGAGCCGTCGATGCTGAGCGGAGAGTGATCGCTCCGTGTCCTCCTGAAGTCAACAATCATCTCTTTTGTCTTATCGACGTTCAGAGCCAGGTTGTTGTCTGTACACCAGTCCTTTAGCCTCTGCACTTCCTCTCTGTACGCCGACTCGTCGTTCTTGCTGATGAGACCCACCACGGTCGTGTCATCAGCAAACTTGATGATATGATTGGAGCTGTGTGTCGCTACACAATCATGAGTCAGCAGTGTGAACAGCAGGGGACTGAGCACGCAGCCCTGGGGGGCCCCAGTGCTCAGTGTGGTGGTGCTGGAGGTATAGTTCCCGATCCGCACTGCCTGAGGTCTTTCGGTCAGGAAGTCCAGGATCCAGTTACAGAGGGAGGTGTTCAGTCCCAACAGGCTCAGCTTCCCGATCAGTTGTTGGGGGATGATTGTATTGAATGCTGAACTGAAATCTATGTACAGCATTCTGACGTAAGTGTCCTTCTTGTCCAGGTGTGTCAGTGCCAGGTGGAGTGTGGTGGAGATGGCGTCGTCCGTCGAACGGTTTGGACTGCAAACTGCAGGGGGTCCAGTGAGGGAGGCAGCAGAGTCTTGATATGTCTCATGATGAGATGATGATGATGGGTGTGAGTGCAACAGGGCGGTAGTCATTGAGACAGGACACAGAAGACTTCTTTGGCACGGGGACGATGGTGGTAGACTTGAAGCATGTGGGAACGACGGCGCTGCTCAGAGAGATGTTGAAGATGTCGGTGAGAACATCTGCCAGCTGTTCTGCACATTCTCTGAGCACTCTGCCTGGGATGTTGTCTGGTCCAGCAGCTTTACGAGGGTTGACTCTTCGCAGTGTTTTCCTCACATCAGCCGTGGTGAGACACAGCACCTGGTCGTTAGGAGGAGGGATAGTCTTCCTCGCCGTCACGTCGTTCTGTATGTCGAACCGTGCGTAGAAGCTGTTCAGCGCATTCGGAAGGGAGCTGTCACTGTCACAGGCAGGTGATGAAGTCCTGTAGTTGGTGATGGCTTGTATACCCTGCCACATGCGCCGTGTGTCACCGCTGTCCCTGAAGTGATTGTGGAGTCGCTGGGCGTGTGCACGCTTCGCCTCTCTGATGGCCCGGGACAGTTTGGCCCTTGCTGTCTCTGGTTCTCAGTAGTGCACGCACCTCCGCAGTAATCCACGGTTTCTGGTTGGGTCGTGAGATGATATTCTTGGAGACAGTGACGTCATCGGTGCACTTGTTGATGTAGCTGGTCACTGATGACGTGTACTCCTCCAAGTCGGTGAAGTTGCCGTAAGTCGCAGCCTCCCTAAACATGTTCCAGTCAGTGTTCTCGAAACAGTCCTGAAGAGCAGAGACGGCTCCTGCTGGCCAGGTTTTCACCTGCTTCAGAACCGGTTTTGAACGCCTGACGAGTGGTCTGTATGCTGGAAATAGCATAACAGAGATGTGGTCTGAGTAGCCGAGGTGGGGGCGGGGCTCTGCCCGATATGCGCCGGGGATGTTTGTGTAAACAAGATCCAGCGTTGTTTTCCCCTCTCGTTGCAAAGTCCACATACTGATGGAATTTAAGAAGCACTGACTTGAGATTTGCATGGTTGAAATCTCCAGCGACAATAAACAGTCCATCGGGGTGTGTGTTCTGCAGATTACTGATCTTAGCATACAGTTCCCATAGCGCTTCCTTAGCATTAGCGCTAGGTGGAATATACACTCCGATAATGAAAACAGTGGTGAATTCCCGTGGTAAATAAAAAGGTCTACATCTAACAGTCACAATCTCCAGCAACGATGAGCAAAAGCTAGAAACTAGCACAGAGTTCTTACACCATTTCATGTTGATGTAAACACACAAGCCGCCACCGCGAGTCTTACCGCACAGAGCTGTGTTTCTGTCGGTGCGAAACGAGGCTAGCCCGTCTAGTTGAATGGCGGCGTCCGGTACTCTATCGCTGAGCCATGTCTCCGTGAAAACAAAGACACAGCAGTCCCTCACCTCATGCTGAGTAGCCTGCTGAAGTCGGATGTAGTCCAGTTTATTGTCCAGAGAGCAGACGTTTGATAAGATGATGGACTGAAGAGCCGGCCGGCTAGAGTTTGTTTTTAGCCTAGCACAGACTCCCGCCCGCTTGCCGCGCTTCCGCTTCCTCGCGCACCGCTTATGATGTCCCCTCCTCCGACTACCAGCATCAGGCAACGCCAAGGACTGGAGGCCTGGTTCCCGAAGCGAGCCGAGGTAGCATAGCTTCTCACGCAGCTCATCTTGAATTAAATTTACCGGTTTATTGAGTTGCAAAAGTGTCTGGCGGTGGTAAGTACGAACACCGTTTGCGCCGATGTCCTTATACTGGGTAAAATAAACACGCTACAACACTAAGTAAACAAAGTAAACAAAGTAGCACCATGAGTTTACATCGAATTAACCGAAAGATAAATTAAAGAAAAAGGAACTGGCGCGGAGCTAACAGATTATGCGGCCATCTTCAACAAGGTCCCTCTAGCGCCCCCCGATAATTTCATTTTTAAGCAAAAAATGAAAAAAAAAAAAACTGTCCAAACCTACCTTTCCCTGTGTGAAAAAGTAATTGCCCCTCTTGCTAAATCATGAATGAATGTGATTTTTGGAAAGCTGAGTTAAATTAAACTTGTCACACTCAGGCTGGATTACTGCCATACCTGTTGAATCAAGACATAGAACCTGTCTGACAAAGTGAAGCATGCTAAAAGATCCAAAAAAGCAACACAATCTAAAGAAGTTTAAGAACAGATGAGAAAGAAAGTAATTGACATGTATTTTATATTAGATTAGATTAGATTAAACTTTATTATCACTGCACATGTATGGTACAAGGCAAAGAAACACAGTTACCATCTAACCAGAAGTGCATTTGTCTCAATGCAAAATAATTTGTATATGTAAATAGTACACAGTGAAGGAGTTATATACAGAACAATAAGTACAAATGATTGTAAGTGGGTGCAATAAAGGAAAGTGTTGTATACAATGACATTACAAAATACATTACAAAATTACTGTCTTCGAAAAGTAATCCATTACATTACTGCGTTACTTTCTGATAAAAGTAACTACAGTGGAACCTTGGATTACGAGCATAATTCGTCCCGGATGTGGGCTCGTGTTCCAAAACACTCGTAAACCGAATCATCATTTCCCATAAGAAATAATGAAAACTCAAATTATTTGTTCCACAGACCCAAAAATAAATACAAAAAAAAAAGAATACAGTCTATAAAATCAAAATAAAACAAATTAATCTGCACTTTACCTTTAAAAAAAGTACAAATAAGGTGAGACAGTGACGCTCGGTGTCAAAATAAGAGTCTCATGCGTGATACATGATACTCAGCGCTCGTAAATTAATACTTGCTCGGTTTCCGATTAAAAATTTATTACAAATCTTTGCTCGGTTTGCGGAACACTCGTAAACCACGTTACTCACAATCCAAGGTTCCACTGTAGTTCGAGTACTTTTCCATTGCAGAAAATGAAAACTCCTTTGTGCTTCCTCGTGCATGTTGTTTTACCATCATCACTCAGCAAAGTTTGGCCCATAATCTCACCTACGCGGTTTCGCGCGGTGGCTATAAGTACGGTTCATCACGATTCACCGCGAGTTTCAGCGCTATGATTAGATTTCCATCTTTCTGCGCGTCGGTCCTCACATATTCCAACCGCATAGGTGAGATAGAGGTATAACAGCAGGAATAACAGAGGCGGGTTATCGGGGGCGGGGCTTGTAGGACGGCTTTCTCACACACACACACACACACACACACACACACACACTAATGGATTGGGAATGACTGCTGTCTGGCTCACGGATTACATAAATTGTCTGAATAACGGATTACATTTTTTAAAATATAGCTAAGTAACTGAGTACTTGAATGGCGGAGCGAACGTGTTAGATTACTCGTTACATAAAAAAAGTAATCCGACTCCAACACATAAAGTTATTCCTGGTTATGATATTCTTGGTTTGAGACAAATATGTCACACATTTTTTTATTGGACTATTGCTCATTAATGAAGACCTTTAATGAGGATGGTATATTAGTTAGCTTGTATAAAATGACACGTTTTTGACACAAGGTTATTTTACCTGAACAAATATATGTGATTTGTGATATGTGTTGCAAAGGTCAGGATTAATAAAGGACTTCCTTTAAGTAATTCCTTAACTATACATTCTAAAGCAGTAGCTCTGCAAAAAAAAAAAAAAAGTTTTTTTTCTACCGATGATGATGATGATGATGATTATTATTATTATTATTATTATTATTATTATGCATTAGCCATTGTCTATCCTGAGAAGTTATATTTCTTTAAAGGAAAGTATTTTAAAATACACAGTTCTGAAGTTCTCTGTTACTTTTGCTTTACCCCTTAGCTGTAGGAGGACTGTTGCCGTGGAGACAGGTTGCCAAAATCTCCTTCTCTGCTTCACAATCCTAGAGGTAGTCTTCGATCGCGAGGTCATCGGCCCATACACTCTTTTCCCTTTTCTCTACTTGTTCTTTCAAATTCTTGAGGCATTGGCTTTTATCATCATCTTTAGATGCTACAAGAAAACATCAAAGAAATCAGAATTGAATAATTGCAGCAGCACCAATTTGAATAACTTTACAAGCTCTCCAAAAAATGTCTGACATTTCCGGATTTGTAAAAAAAAATAATTCACTATACTTACTCTGTGGTATCTCACAGAAATGTATTGTTATTAATAGTAATAATAATAATAATTATTATTATTATTATTGTTATATATGGAATAAACGACTGGCAAATCAAATACTGTAGCGACAGGAAGAGTTTTCAATGTCTTCAATGTCTGTGGTCAGTAATATCTGGCTTCTCTTTTCTTACAGTATATGCAACAAAACCATTTTTATTGAAATAACAAATTGTAAATTTGACATTTTCACAATTGTAATATGTTCAACAAAAGTTCAGCAGGAAAATTTACATTTCAGTTAAAAAATTTCCATTTGCTTGAGGATGAAAGGCTTGTAACAGGCATCTTATTTTTAATAAAGACAACCTATTTGACCTGTTGGCAGCCAATAATGTAAAACTACAGTATGTGTGGTTCACTGTTGAAACTGATTTGAATAAATAAATATATTCGTATGTGGCATCATTGATACGGAGAAAATGCAAATATTCTTCTTGTTTAATTATGATAATTTTTTTGAATATGTAAATTCTTTTGAGAAAAAACAATTATATGCTTCCTTTTTATTCATTGTCCAAATAACAGTTGTGTACTTATTTCCTAAAACACAAGCCAAACTAGTAGGCATATAAAAATATGTTAATAGGTCGTTGCAGGACAATCCCAAATCATTTATATAGGCCTGGAAATTCCAGTCCTAAACTATTGAGTGACTGCAGTCAGCTGTCTGCATCAGCTGAGGCCAGGACCGTCTTCATGGTAAACTGCATGTGGAACCATCCACAGTCAGCACACGCATCCCAATGCAGACAATACGGGACATCCGTGCGACGACATCTCCAACCAGAAGTGGGACACCAGGATGAGTCAGACAGGTCCAGAGGACAGAGGGAGTCTGGATCACTAGCAGCGAGAGACAGGGGGGGAGAGATAGAAGAGGCGAGTGCATAAAAAAAAAGGAGAGACAACAGTTCGGTATGGTCACAGTTGCACAATGTATAAGGTGAATGTATATTTAGTGTAGAATGCAATCAGGGACTCCGGACTAACAATGAAATTATAACTAAAAGGGGAGAGCCAGAAGGAAACACAGACATGAAGGGGAACTGGGATATAAAGCAACTGATCACTTCACCATCAACATTTAATCTAAGTGATCAATGAGAGTGGGGAAGACGGCATCAAAACATACCAGTTCAGCCTAATACTCTACGTCCATGCGGCGCCTGGATCTGCTCCTTTACCTAAGGCAAATCTATTCACAGAAATGATTGGCTAAATAAATAAGTTTTTAGCCTAGACTTAAACACCGATACTGTGACTGAGTCCCGAAAGTGACTTGAAAGTCTTTTACATAACTTTGGGGCTTTGTGAGAAAAAATCTCCGTGTCACGGTTACTGCTTGCCGGACGAAAGAGAGGCATGATAGCAGAGGTGAAGTGAACCAAAAGACTTTAATAAACACAAAACAGGGAACCAAAAGGAAAAGAACATGAACTGTAACCACAGGACATACAAACTATAAACATGACAAACTAAACCAGGAGTAAACTAAACATGACAGACTAGACATTACAGACAGGCTAGGAGACAGACAAAGGCCAGGAGAACACATGGAGCCAGGAGAACACATGGAGCCAGGAGAACACAGGGAGCCAGGAGAACACAGGGAGCCAGGAGAACACAGGGAGCCAGGAGAACACAGGGAGCCAGGAGAACACAGGGAGCCAGGAGAACACAGGGAGCCAGGAGAACACAGGGAGCCAGGAGAACACAGGGAGCCAGGAGAACACAGGGAGCCAGGAGAACACAGGGAGCCAGGAGAACACAGGGAGCCAGGAGAACACAGGGAGCCAGGAGAACACAGGGAGCCAGGAGAACACAGGGAGCCAGGAGAACACATGGAGCCAGGAGAACACAGGGAGCCAGGAGAACACAGGGAGCCAGGAGAACACAGGGAGCCAGGAGAACACAGGGAGCCAGGAGAACACAGGGAGCCAGGAGAACACAGGGAGCCAGGAGAACACATGGAGCCAGGAGAACACAGGGAGCAAGGAGAACACATGGAGCAAGGACAACACAGAACCAGGAAGAACACAGAGCTTGGAAGAAACACAGAACTAAACAACATACCAGAACAAACAGTAACCCTACCCGAACAGATGCAAGACAAGGACACCACAGAACTCAGGAACATTTATAACCAACACTAATGAGCAACCTCAGTTCAGGTGAGCGCCACATCACCTGACTGAGGTGCATTTTGGGGATTAGAGTCCTTCACAGAAAAGAACACAAAGAAAACAGAAAAAACAAAGGAAGTCTCTGGGCGCTTTGGTGCCCTCTAGGGGTAATCCCTGACACTCCGTCCCCTGCTGTAGTTTTCATAATACGTGGTACTGACAAGCAGTTTGCATCCTTTGATAAAGAAGTAACCATGGCGGATCATAAGACACTAGCAGTTCACTCAGATACTGCAGCACGCAACCATTTAAATCTTTAAACGTCAAAAGTAGAATTTTAAAAAAGCTGTGCTTGTATCTGCTGGTTCAAGTGAGGACTCTCGCTGCTGCATTCCGGATTAACCGAAGCTTGTTCATGCACCCAGTTAAACAACCAGAGAGTAAGGCGTTACAATAGTCCAACCGAGAGGTGATTTTAACGTGAACTCATTTTTCTGCGTCATTTAGAGACAATATATTTCATATCTTGGCAAAGAATGCTATCCTAGTAATATTATCTACATGAGCTTCAAAAGAAACACTGAAGTCTAATCACACCGAGGTCTTTTACTGTTGCACTTGATGGAACAGAAAGACTATGCAAAGTTACAGTGTGATCAAAAAGCTTGCTACTAGCTCCATGAGGTCCTATGACTAGAACTTCTGTCTTGTCAGGATTAAGCAGAAGGAAGATAAGTAACACCCAGTCTCATGTGTCCTTCACACAGTCCTCAACCTTATCAAGCTAGTTTTTCTCATCCGTTTTTTTGCTAAGACATATAAGTGTGTCATCAGCATAACAGTAATAAAACTGTTAATACCATAAAACCAATACCATGCTTACGAATTATGTTTTGCCCAGAGGCAGCATGTAAAGAAGAAAAAGCAATGGACCTAAAACCGAACCCTGTGGAACCACAGTGTTGGGTTTTAGGTCCATTGTTTTTTCTTCTTTTCTTCTTGAGAACAGACAGAATGGCCACTATTTAAATCAACAGCGATCAGTCAAATAGGATATCAGCCAGAAGAGGACAGTTCCCTTAATTCCTACTAGTTTTTATAATCTGTGTGGGAGAACACTATGATCAATGGCATCAAAAGCTGCACTGAGGTCAAATAACCCAAGCAAAGAGACACAGTTAAAGCCCCCTGTTCCCAGGTGGGAAAGCCTTTCATAAGCAATGAAAGCAAATAATGAAATTTGCTTAATTATTTGAAAATTCCAAATAATGAAGCAAATTTTTGTTTCATTAGCAAAAAATGCTTCATTCGAATTTTATTATTATTATTATTATTATTATTATTATTATTATTGTTCTAGAATAGTTCTTGCAAGAACAATATTGTTCTGTGCATTTGGAAAACCCATTAAGCACATGATGAAACTGTCTCTCATGAAGACTTTCCCAGGAAAGCAAAGTTAGCAGCCTCAGAAATCAGCTCCTCAGATTAGTAGCAAACACATCTCCATATCAACTGTTCACAGAGATGATTGCATATTTTGGATAAATGCCTGGTAGAAAGAAATCGAAATGAGGAAAGACCATGGAATTAGAAGGTGTCCAAACTTTTGACTGGTACAATATTATTGATATAATAATTTGGGGGGCGAGACTTCCTCTGAAATGACCCAATAGCTACGTGATCATGGAAATTCCTTTTTACTGAACATAAATCTGAACAGTTAAAAGTATAACCCCTAGAGGGCCCATAGTGCACGTTTGTTTTTTTCTGTTCTGTTCTCTATTAAAGACTTTCAAAGTATGTCACCTCTGTGTTTATGCCTTACCTAAAGCCCGCGCACTCAGCAACCATGACAACAGCCTAAAGTTCAACAAAGAAGAGAAAAAATTGAAAATGTAATTGTTGGCAAATAATTTTCCGAAAGATGGTAACTGCACTGCATCAAACCACATGTAGTTTATGATTTTTGAGCAACGGCACCTCCAAATGTTCTCTCGTTGTTACTGTATTTATGAATTACAGTGCGTTAAAGCTGTTTTTACTCCTTTACATAACCTTCTGGCGATGTCATGACCTAGCAATTAGAATCAACTAGCGCTTTCATTAGAATCAAATTAGAGTTAACTGGAAACATTATTAATTCATCAATGCACTGTTCTGCATTATTCAGTAAAATTGACATGCTTGAATCAATTAAAACCTGAAACTCATGTGCCAAATCCATTTATACTTCAGAGATCTTCAAATTCAGAGACAGGAGATAAAAGGAACCTTGTAAGGAACCAGACTCAAAAGGAAACCCAGATATTAGACATTTACCAGATAGATATTTGGTTATGGTATTTTTATAAACTTTAAAAAAAAAAATTATTTCCTTAAAAAAATAAACCACTAAAACTAATTGGTAAACAAAAACTATGTTAATACATGGCTGCAAAATCATCACACATTTACTGGAATGTGTGTAAACTTCCTGGGATTGTTTGTAAATAATCTTTCTAATTGTACACCACTGTAAAATGAGATGACTGAATAAAGCTGTTGACTGTTTTTGACTTTTGGTTGACATCTATTTTGTTTTGTTTTGTTTTGAGAATTGCGTTTGGTTTTTGATGGGTTTCTAAGACTTTTGATTAATTAATTAATTATTAATGATTAATGAGGCAAAGACCTCAAAACTATTTTTAATTGACACAACATGTTCAAAATCGTCATCTTCATTTGACTCAGTCGTCTCAAATTTAAATATTTTGAATCAGCCCGAGTAGTCTTGGTTGTGGGCTCTATTAAGTAAAATTTCTCAAATAAAATTTCTATTAAATACTATTTTAAAAATGTAAGTATTGGTATTGTAGCCCATTGATGAAATGTAGCTGGTTCAAGCTGGTACAATTAACAATCAACATACACAAACGCTACTTTAAAAAACTTTTTATTCTTCCAAAATTAGTCAAAGTAAAAAAAAAAAAAGAAAAAAAAAAAAAAAGAAAAGTGATTTTCTATTGGTTCTAGTTTGCTAAAAGGTCATTAGATTATCTGGATAACACCAGATACTTGTCACTTTTTATGTCAGATTTTGTTTATATTACAATATCAAGAATTTTTTTAAAAAGTACAGTATCAAAAGTATCATTAATTCAGTATGTGTTCAAGATGACAGTGTTAAATTCCACAGTAAGATGTTGGGCCAACAATACAATATTAATTCATTCAACGTTAATCTAGTATACGTAGTGAAGGCTGATTTTCAGATTGCTTGGAGATGACCTCATGAGCCTTACCAGATGGGTCAATGGCAAACAAACTGCTTCTCTGAGGTCATGTGGTTTCAGCATGTTGTCGCTGAACAGAACTATGAACATTTTCCGTACAACCTAACGTTCAACGAAATCATTTTCAGAGTGACGGCAGTAATCCCGCCATACTGTCGGTTATTATTTTAGTGCAACAGCACCTCCAAGTGTTTATTACTTATTATTGTTTATGACTTGCAGGGCACATTAGTGGTGTTTTTCCAAAACATTCTGGCTGGGTCAGGAGTAATCAATCACTTAGACCTGAAACCCACGCACCAAATACCTTTACACTCAGGTTTTTTCCCAAAACAGCAACCGCCAGCAGCACCAACTACAACGCCGAGCTACTGTATATTGGCAAAACCCCTCTCATCACAGGATTACACATTGGGTGTTTCGGCATGAAAATCATACAATCAAGCAAGATTCAAACATTTATTTATTTATTTGTTTGTTTGTTTTTACAATTTCTTCTCATTTATATCCAGTATTCTGTAAAGCTGATTTGAGACCGTGTCTATTGGTAAAAGTGACATGTACTGTATGTGAGAATGTTTCAGCTCTGTAATTAACCCAATTAAAGGAGGAAACTCTTTCTGCTGGGTCTCAGTACCCCGATATGCTTTTGGATCCTGGAAATCCTGACGAAGTGACCACAGTTAGTGCACACTGGAAGCTTTTTCTCAAGCTGTAACACAGTGGTTAAATGTTATGGAAACTAAACTTCATATGCGGCCAAGCATGGTGTCAGTGCTAAAACGTGTCTCACCTACGTAAAAAAAAAAGTGAATTTTCAGATAGGATCATATAACACCATTTTTTCATAATACTTAAAGCTTCTTATATCCCAAACCGTCTTATATGCTTCATTGTTGTAAATATACTGTACATACACATTTATATTTTAGCAGATAAAACGAAGCGCATTTGATAAATACAGTTTCAAGCCCTTTTATGTTTTAGTGTCTGAAACTTTTTTGAACTCAAATATTTCACCGGTCTTAGCGCAGTGGTTAAAGCGCTCGCGCTATCATCCGGAGATCGCTAGTTCGAATCCCGGGTGGTGCTGTAACCTCTCGCAGCTGGAGGTCTAGAGAGAGCTGATTGGCCGAGCTCTCTCAGAGGGGAGGGGTGAGAGGTACATAGTGCTCCGACATTAATCACGGCTCTACAGCCAGTCAGGGGCGTCTGTGAGCTCGCGCAGCGGAGGGAGCGGATAGCGCTGTCCTCCGAGTGTGTGACTCCGCCCCCAACGGTGCGCGAGCGAGCAGTTCGAAAAGATGCGGTCGGCTGGCGTCACGTGGTTCGGAGGAAACAAGTGATAGTCTTCGGCCCTCCCGGCTGAGTGGTAGTAGTAGCCTTAATGTGGGAGCGCCCCCTAGTGACGGGGAGGAATTGGACACGACTAAATTAGGGAGAAAATCGGGGAAGAATCCCAAAAAATAAAAAATAAAAATCACAAACCTGAAAAAGTGTACTATTCTAAAATGATAAATTGTTAAGATTTTGCAACATGAATTTGACATGGTTACGGACACTACAGATTTATTTATTTTTTGCTTTTTAAAGTTTTACCAAAACCCAATTTAAGCAAAAATTTTTTCACCCCAATTTAAGTATCAATACTCATAAAGAGATATAAATAATTTGCATTTTAAAAGATTATTGTCAGAAGTGAGACAGTATAACGCTGAAAAATTGCCATTTTGGGCCTCATATAAAATCATCTCTCCAAAATGGCTGAAGTTAGCGACTTGAAATTTTTAGGGAAGCAAAATTGGTCATGTTGCATAAACTTCAGAAGTAGCTTCTTTGGCCGCACACATTTTCTGTATTATACTGTATGTATAACAAATAATACAATAAAATCAGCACCAATACTGTGTTTTGTCCGTTTGCTTAAAAAGTTACATTTGATGGAAATTAATAAGACACATCTCATGGTTGAAAACACTGAATATGCTTTTCCCCCCCAAAAAAGAGTTTTTCTTTGTATCTGATTTGATAAATTCAAATGAAAGGATCTGTGCCAAAAGAGTAGGCGTGACAGCAACCTTGGACCTTTTCCTCCTCTCATCGCAAAACAATACACTTTGTAAAAATTGCCTATTTACAAAAGACGAATAAGCAGGAGACAAGTCATCAAGGTAAGCTCTGACAGTATTATCGAGAACGATTCTTGTTTTTGCTTCTTCTATCTTCTAAGACTAGTTTTTAACTGAATAGTAAAAAAAAAAAATTATTTGGGTCACATCCTAAAATCTACCTGCATATTTTACTCACTTTTTCCGGATAACTCGACCTTCTTTTTTTTTATTTCTTTTTATTTTATTGTTTTACAAATTGATGACTTTGGGTCCTGTCCCATATACAGTACGCTGTGCTCTTTCCTGGCTACATCTTTTAATAGAATGTTGATGTTAATCTTACCCTTGTATAGCCACTGCTTTACTGCATGGCCAGATTAATCAGCCTGAGTCATACAGTCATACATACACATACACAGTACAGAGTGTGCAGGTGCTGAGGTCTTTGGGTTCGACCCTGGAATACTTTAAATCTGAAACCAAGGAATATTTTAAAAATACATCCAAGCTGGTGCTCCAAAAGATTCAAACAACGTAACTGACATACAGTAAATACATTTTTTAATTAACACATTTTTGGCATATTTGTGACACTTAAATGAAATAAATTATCAAAAATTTTAACTTTTGCCATTTTTTCGGCAAATGAGAGAAGAGCGCCTGTGTTCTTTTTGATCACGATCACTGATCTTACCTGAGGCGAGCGCGGCTGGCAGTGTTGTTTTGAGCTCTTTTATGAGTTGTTGCGCTCTTGGAGTAATCATGGCGGGCCGACCGCACCTCAGAAGGTTCACCACTGTTCCAAGTTTTTCTCCATTTGTGGATGATGGCTCTCATTGTGGTTCACTGGAGTCCCAAAGCCTTAGAAATGGCTTAGCTTCTAGTCAAGTACTTTATGTATTTATTACGTCTGGCCGTAATCAGGCTTGGTGTGGCGGGTGGAAAATTTAAGTCAGCTTTCCAAAAATCACAGCTCATCCATGATTTAGCCAAAGGGGGGCAGTTGCTTTTTCAAGAAGTGGAGTAAAAACTTTTTCACGAGGGCTGTACCGAACGTAATGCAAAAGTGGGCACGGTCGTATTTACCGATGCAAGATCATACTAATGACATTTTGGCACTTTATTACATGTACCACTGTGACTATGGTGGCGTTTATCAAATGACCTGAAAAAGCCTTAAAGTCTAAATCTTAACTAGACTTTCTCGTTGCAGACATCTCTCACACCGTCGGAACCTGCACTAAAATTGCAAACATCAAGTAGACTCAGGCCAAAGCGCTACACTGTAAAGTCATTGTGAGAGAGAAAGCCCATGAAGCATTGCTGCTTGTTACAAGTTGGGGATATTTTTTATGGCTTTTCCGCAGGGTTGATTTGTTCCAACATGTTTTGCATGCTCTTCGGCTGTGATTGTTTGATTTATGATAGATATTGGGCGTGGAAAAGTACTGTATTTGTTTAAAGCTTTGTGACTGAAGTTAACATTGGGTAACAGAATCATTTGGTAGACACTTACTGGCCACTTTATCAGGTACACATTGTTAACCTACTGTAAATATCAAATCTGCCAATCAGATGGGATCAGCAGCTCATTGCATTTAGACACGTAGGTCAAGTTTGAAATCGAGCAAAGGAACGAGGAAGAAAGGTGATCGAAGTGATTCAGAACATTTTGATTTGATTTTGATTTTGGATTTTTTTTTTACTCCAGAAGTCCTGAAAGTCAAGTCACACCTGAAACCATCTGTGCAGTCCTTTGCGGTAGTGGGATTGCATAGGGAAATGTTTGAAGAAAGCCAAGTGAGACAACCTCTGTGTACAGGCATAGTAGTTAGCATATTAGTTAGCGCTGCCGCCCTGCTGTTTCATGCGAGTTAGGCTAATTGGCGTTCCCAAATTGCCTGTAGTGTGTGAATGAGCGTGCGTGCGTGTGCCCTGAGACGGATTGGCCATGGTCCAGGATGTACCCTGAGGTGTACTCTAAGTCTCCAGGAACAGGCTCCAGGCCTGGTTTAGACTATGAGTGTGTGAATGAGGCTACGCATCTGCAACTGCGCACAGATACACTCCAGCCGATGCTTTACTGTACAGCATAAACCATGTTATATAAACAAATTATTTCCTTACTTCTTATTTTTTGCTTAAACAGTCACACTAAAACGACCACTACACTAAATTCATATACACCCGTAATCAAGGCAAGCAAGAAACAATAAGCAATATGAGTATCAAGACCATCAAAACAACAGCTGAAGTTTTTTTACTTGGCAAGGCTCTGGCAAATCACAGTTAGATGATGCTATAGAAATAGCATTATCTAATTGGTTAATCTTTTTTTTTTTTTCAGAATAGGAAGCCAACTGGCTTCCCTTTGGTGGTAAAAGTGCAATACCATATTTCACCACAAATTCAATACATAACATTTAGGGGGGCGCTGTTTCACTTGCTTTAAAGTACAGGAATTTTCCAGACACACCTCAATCCACTCCAGGGAATATCAGAGAAAGGTCCGAAACTAGCTTTGAAAACTCAGCGCGTTCAATTTGGTACCACAAATCTATCACATCGATGTCGTATATGTTGTACTAAATCATTCTTACATGTATGTTACCTCCTCCTACAGAAATACACTCTGAACAGGAACTCACAATGGACACCACCTCTAATAAAACGACCCCTGCTTCCTATGATCTGGATCTACAGAGCCAAAATAATTTCACCAATGGCACCTTGTCAAACAGCCCTTACTCTACACCTTTGGATCAGGCCATTAACTGGATCTGTATAATCATCCTTTGTGACACTATGGTTTCTCTCGGCTGTACAATGGAGGTTTCCAAGATAAAAGCCCACATCGTGAAGCCCAAAGGTGTGCTGATCGCCATGCTGGCTCAGTTCGGGGTGATGCCACTGACGGCCTTCTCGATGGTTAAACTGTTCAAGTTCGTTCCTGGTGCGGCCATGGCGGTGCTGGTGTGTGGCTGCTGTCCGGGGGGAATGCTTTCCAATATCCTGGCCTTTGCTCTTAATGGGGATATGAATCTAAGGTTCCTTTCTCCCATAACACCCTCAGTAGTCTATATAGTGCAATATCCATAGTTATATCAGTAGCAAGCGTATTCACTCATGTTAACCATCTCTGCTATATATGCCGTATATGCATTCGATTTCATTATTATAATAAAGCAAATGGATTGCTAAAGGCTAACAATTTCACAGTAGTATTATAGACCCTCATTTTATGGCTCAAAACTATATATATCCTGTAAAGCCAATTCTTTGCCATTGGATGTATGTGATTGATTTCCTTTCATCTCAGCATTGTGATGACGACCTGCTCGACGTTGGCGGCGCTAGGTATGATACCCCTGCTGCTCTTCATTTACTGCCATGGCTTCTCCAATGTTCATGCAGTGCCTTACGCTGCCATCTTCCTGGCCTTGATCTTGACTGTGCTCCCATGTGCCATTGGCATCTATATTAACTATCGTGTGCCGGAGAAGTCCAAACTGGTTGTGAAGGTAGGACTTGGAATATACTTTGAAGTTTCTCTAAAGTTCTTCTTGTAAGTATTTCTGACTAATAAAAGAAGGCATTTCTAATATCGAGGGAAGGAATCAACAGCTCATGTCATGTTCTCTCTCTTTTATCACAGGTTGGGCTGGGTCTAATGGTGGTTGGTTATATTGTCTTGGGCATTCTGCTCACCCTTTTCCTAGGACCAGTCATCTGGGTGGTGACAGAACGTCGACTTGTCACCACAGGAGCACTGATGCCACTTATTGGATTCGTACTTGGTTATGTGCTGTCTTTGTTCTTCAGTTTTGATGAACCGTAAGTTATTAAGACGGGTTCAGTTGATTCATCTGAATTTTTGACTTCTCTTTTTTTTTTGGTCCTAATGAGTAAGTAATGAAGGGAAGGGAAAAAAAAAAAGGAAAAAAAAGCAAAAACAGACTCTGGGTGTGGGTGTACCAGATGGTGAGATATTTGGTTGTGGTATTTGGGCCGCTGACCGGAAAGGTCATGAGTTCAAATCGTAACACCAAAATACTTGGGCAGTGACTAAAGCCTTTTATGCCTGAGCAGATAAAGGTCAAGGCCAAAAGAATCTCGAGGTGTCGGAGGGTGGAGAGCGTATATTTTTGGTGTTGAAATGGAAATGGATTAAATTATGGAGTGTGTATTTTTCCAGCAAATGTACTTCATTTCTTGCATTTCTTATGATCAGGGGAGGCTTTTCTGATTATTATTATTACTATTATTACTATTATTATTATTATTATTATTATTATTATTAATTAGCCATAATCTACCCTGAGAAATTATATTCCCTTATATTGAAGCTGTCTATCACTTTTGCTTTACCCCGTAGCTGTAGGAGGACTGTTGCCGTGGAGACAGGTTGCCAAAATCTCCATCTCTGCTTCACAATCCTGGAGGTAGCCTTCGATCGTGAGGTCATCGGCCCATACACTCTTTTCCCCTTTATCTACTTTTTCTTTCAAATAGTTGAGGCGTTGGCAATTATCCTCATCTTCAGATGCTACAAGAAATCCTCAAAGAGCTCAGAAATGATCCGTCGTAGCCGCAATATTATTTAAAAAAACAAACAAAAAAAAAACAAAGGCAACTATGCAAGTAACTCTTGATTAAATTTCTGACAATTAAAATGCCATATTCATGTAACAGTTCTTTAGACATCATGCCCACTCTGTGGTATCTCATGTCAATTAACAGTATTTGCTCATTTTACACTGAAAATATTTACTATCGCAGAAGTAACAGCTGGCAACTCAGTGCCAGTGCAAAACCGCTCTTGTTTCCTGCCATGCTTACCTCCAAAACTACGCATTTCAGTTTAAAAATGTCAATCATCTTAATCATTGAAATAGTTGAATCGTTATAGTATTTACAGTAGTTTGCTATTTTAATTAGTCGTAGGGTTTTGCATATGGGTTTCATTTATATCCATAGAGACCAGGGAGAGATTCCCAGTGATTACCATTGTGATGTCTTAGTGAATTCAATTCAATTCAATTTTATTTCTATAGCGCTTTTAACAATGGTCATTGTCTCAAAGCAGCTTCAGAGAAATGAAAAGAAAATGAAAAGAAGACTTACGGAAGAAATGTCTATACGTGTAAGAAAAATGTGTCTAGCTAATGAGATCGTCCCTGATGAGCGAGCCGAGGGTGACGGCGACAGCGGCCAGGAAAAACTCCCCGAGATGTGAAGCCTCGTAAATGTGTGTCTATGCCTAAGAGCTCAAAGGTCATCCAAAAAACAAACAAGCAAATTGAATAGGTTTATAAAAAATGGTTAAAAAAATAAATAAATAAAGCCTAAAAAATAACTCTTACGAAGTGCACTAAGCCAAGGGTGGGGAATTTATCCTCGGGAAATAACGATGGTGGAGGAGAATGTAGAAAACGCGAGAGAGTGAAGATAACAAGTAGGAGCTGATGAAATGGGTGTGGCTCCTAGGAGGGAATTCTGGGAATCCTTCTTGCTGAAGGATGAAAGGCGTGTGACAGGCTTCTTGTTTTAATAAAGAACAACTTATTTGGCTTGTTGGCAACAAATTATGTAAAATTGCAGTATGTGCGGTTGGTTACTGAAATTTATTTGAATAAATTACATTATTCATTCTATTTGTTGTCATGCCATGGTTTGGCACCCCATTCCAGGGTGTAGACTGCGACATGCCAAGGTTTTCAGGGATAGGCTCAAGGCCCGCTGCAACCCTGTATACAGGATAAAGCGGTATAAACGATGAGATTCCTGTGTGTTAGCACTGTTACTGTGAAATGCAAAGACACCGTTTGTTCATGTTTTACTTTGTTCTGGATATTTTAATTCTTCATACGATAATAACAGTGTAGTCCTCACTAAGTTCAGTTACTTCACCATACAACAGCCAATATTCAAAAATTTATGTGATAATACAGTAACTACAAAACAAGTCTAAATCATTAGCTATTTATACACATCTCAGCATAAAATGGTCTGACCTTTGACTGAATTTACTGGGATGCCCACTCCTGGGAGGGTTGGCAACTTTTTTACTTTATACTGTATTTTACATGAAGTTAACTATACAGTGGAACCTTGGATTACGAGCATAATTCGTTCCGGAAGCGGGCTCGCATTCCAAAACACTTGTAAACCAAATCAAACCTTCCCATAAGAAATAATGAAAACTCAAATAATTCGTTCCACAGCCCAAAAAAAAAATAAATACAGAAAAATGATTAAGACGATATATAAAGTAAAAATAAACCAAACAAAAAAAAATCCCAACAGATAAATGAACCAGCACCTTACCTTTTAAAAGAATCACGACAGAGCAGAGTTTCTGTGTAGAGCAGTGTGTGTGTCTGTGTGAAGCCGGGCATGGGGGGTGTAAAGGCGAGAGAGTGTGTGTGTGTCGGTGTCAAAAAACTTGACACTCGTAAACCAAGACATGCTAGTCAAAATGTATTAAAAATCTTTGCTCGTCTTGCGGAACACGCGTAAACCGAGGTACTCGCAATCCGAGGTTCCACTGTATAAGATAAGATAATAGCTTAGCAGCAGTGGTTAATCTAACCTACTCGATAAACAGTATGTGTGCTATTACTGTATTATCAAGCTAGTTCACATATTTAATGCAAACTGTAAGTCTCCAGCTATGTAGCAATAATCAAAGCTAGCAAATGTAGCTTTCAAATGTTAGCGGAAGTGTGTTTGACTCATGTACATAAAACCAGTAGCTATTAGTATCATGTATTGTTTTTTATTCATACTCTGACAATAATCATTTAAAATGCACATTATTCATATTTCCTTATGAGTATTCATATTAAAATTGGTGTAAGCTTTTAGAAGCATATGACCTGTAAAAAATTTAGCTGAAATGCTGCTTATTTATTTACATTTATTTGGTAAAAGCTTCAAAAGCAAATATCTGTAGTGTCCGTAACCATGTTAAATTCATGCTGCAATATCTTAGCAATTTCGCATTTTAGAATAATACACCTTTTCAGATTGATGTCTTTTCATATGAAATATAACTTCCATCTGAATGACAGCTAAAATCATTGAAAGATATGAATTCCAAAAAGTTACGAACACTACACATGCAATTTTTCTGATCATGTGTTTCTTTTTATCGGATAAAAATATAAATGCCTATGCATACTTATAAAAAAAAACGATGCATGGATCAGGAGATAAGAAGCATTAAGTATTATGAAAAATTGTGTTTATATGATGCTTTCTGAAAATTCACTTTTTCACCTAGTTGAGACACTTTTTATCCAATACCATGTTTTGGCCGTATGTAAAACAGGCAACGTGACACCAGATTTTTAACTCTTTCTTAAGCAGCATATAGAAACCTTCACATGTTTTCTCACATGGATGTCCATACAACATTAAACGTTCCCACTAATTATTAATGCTATGCAAATCAGTGGCCATGAAAATCAAAGAAATGATCATGTCAAGCCTTAATGCCTTAATGGCTTAAAGTAGGCAAGCGCCAAAACCCCCGAACTGCCAGGGCCCCATGACATAAGCCTAACTAAGTAGTTTTTGCCAGCACTTACGTCTAACATTTAAAAATAATTCAAATCCACTTGCTGAACAAGCATTAGAATGCCATTACACCGCGCGAGTTGCGTTGAAGCGTTTACTCTCCCCCAAAACACACACTACAATGGTACATTCAGAGTGACGAAAGCGGGAAAGTGATTCACTGCAGTTTGATTGAGGAGCGCGAGACTTCCATCTACAGGCATGAAAGAAGTTACCCAAGTGGTGCAGAAACAAACGTACATAACGGGAGGACGACAGACAATCAATAGGATCTTTGGCAATGTCACAAGTCACAAGTCACCCCAGGTCAACAATGTCCCAGGAGAAGCTGTCTGCACTGTCTGCTATTCTCTCCATTGAGCACAAAGTCCGAAAATCGGTGGATATGGAGTCAGGAATAACAAAGTTTGTTGAAGCCAAAGCTTGCGAGGCCAGATTTTAGTGTCTTGACCGACACTATTCACCCCAGCCATGAACACAACAAGACTAATTATTTAAAATATTTTTAAATTAAATTGTTTTTATATTATTCTTGATGCAACACCCCAATATTCATACGTTTCGTCATTTGATGAAGGAAGACTAAGCTATTTTAAAACAGGGAGAAAGAATAAAAGCTAGAGAAATACAGTGCCAGAAGGGGAGAAGAGAAGGAAAGACATGAAAGTAACAATTGAGGAGGAGAAGGCAAAAAGAAGAAAGACAGAGAGAGAGAGAGAGAGAGAGACAGAGACATCCAAATGAAATAAAATCAATAAAGAAGAAGGAGAGAGATGCAATGACAAGATGCAAAAAAAAAAAGAAGAGGAAAGTAAATATAGTGAAGATGAAGAGAAACAATAAAATGCATTAAAAGTGTGTGTGTCTGTGTGAAGCTGGGCATGGGGGGTGTAAAGGCGAGAGAGTGTGTGTGTGTGTGTTGGTGTCAAAAAACTTGACACTCGTAAACCAAGACATGCTAGTCAAAATGTATTAAAAATCTTTGCTCGTCTTGCGGAACACGCGTAAACCGAGGTACTCGCAATCCGAGGTTCCACTGTATAAGATAAGATAATAGCTTAGCAACAGTGGTTAATCTAACCTACTCGATAAACAGTATGTGTGCTATTACTGTATTATCAAGCTAGTTCACATATTTAATGCAAACTGTAAGTCTCCAGCTATGTAGCAATAATCAAAGCTAGCAAATGTAGCTTTCAAATGTTAGCGGATGTGTGATGTGTGATTTTTATATTATTCTTGATGCAACACCCCAATATTCATACGTTTCGTCATTTGATGAAGGAAGACTAAGCTATTTTAAAACAGGGAGAAAGAGAAGGGGAGAAGAGAAGGAAAGACATGAAAGTAACATTTGAGGAGGAGAAAGCAAAAAGAAGAAAGACAGAGAGAGAGAGACAGAGACATCCAAATGAAATAAAATCAATAAAGAAGAAGGAGAGAGATGCAATGACAAGATGCAAAAAAAAAAGAAGAGGAAAGTAAATATAGTGAAGATGAAGAGAAACAATAAAATGCATTAAAAGGATTGGAAGGAGAAAAAGAAGCAGGAGAAATACATCGAATGAAAAGCATTAAAGGGACAGAAGAAGAAGACCGACAGGCAAACAGAGTGAAGAAAAGTAAGACACAGACGAGACGGCAAGGATAAAGATAAGTGTTAATCATTTTAATAAGTATTCATTGGTATAATTAGTGTCACTCCATTGACCTGTCATGGGTTTTCTTACTTTAGTGAAACAGCACAGAAGACAGAGACCAATAGTTTTGGTCTGAGTGTCTGAGTCCCGAACATTAATTGGAAGACTATTCCATAACTTTGGGGCTTTGTAAGAGAAAGCTCTGCCCTCAGCTGTAGTTTAAAAAAATTTTTTTTTTTATAATATACAGTACTGACAAGCAGCCGTCCAGAGTTATTGTGTGATCAAAAAGCTTGCTTCTAGCTGCATGTGGTCCTAGAAGTTTTGTCTTGTCAGGTTTAACCAAAAGGAAGTTAATTAACATCCAGTCTCTTATCCTCCAAATGAGGATGGGTTCCCGGTTGAGTCCGGTTCCTCTCAAGGTTTCTTCCTATTGCCATCTCAGGGAGTTTTTCCTTGTCACTGTTGCCGTCACCCTTGGCTTGCTCATCAGGGCCACATTTTGATTCATACACATTCACATTTCATACAAACTTCCATGATTCGTTTGATTGTGTAAAGATGCTTTGCAACAATGACTGTTAAAAGCGCTATACAAATAAAATTGAATTGAATTGAATTATGTCCATCACACATTGCTTTGCACACATTTACTTATCTGGTTTGGAGACATATAATTGAATTCAATTTTATTTGTATAGCGCTTTTAACAACCGACATTGTCGATTGTCATCATTGACATATAACTATGTGTCATCAGCATAACAGTAAAAACGAACAAAATGTTTACAAATTAAGTTGTCCAGAGGTAGCTTGTAAAGAAAAAAAAAGCAGTGGGCCTAAAACCGAACCCTGTGGAACACCAAACTACACCAAATCAGTCACGATCATGATCAGTCAAATAGGACCTGAGCGGAGAGAGGGCCGGCCCCCTTAATTCCTACTACATTTTCTAAACTGTGAATGAGAACAATGGTGTCCAAGGCTGCACTAAGGTCAAGTGATACAAGCAAAGATATGCAACCCTGATCAGGGGCTTATCAAGGTCAAACAAGGAACGTACATTGAACACAGCCTAGACTGCTGTACGTACTGTATGATGTAATGTATTCTCAAACATGACTTTCCCAGACAGTTACATCTGCTAAATTTGCATGATTTGTGAAAAGAAATTACTTTCCCACACCTTTGAGCTCCCAGCCCACATACTGTATATTCCTTTGGGGAAAACCTGTACTATAGGGTAGTACTTGGGGGGGAAAAAAGAATTTAGCTAGTTTTGCCCAAAATATGCACTATGCATCCACATGTTCGATTTAACATGGGGGCAGACCATCTAAAGGGAAATTTTTTTGAGACTTCTGATGACTACAGAGACAATAGGAGAACATCCATCTTCACACGACTCAGGATTAAACTGGGAGCGCTGAAGATATAAGGCAGCAAAAATACGCACAGAAAAAACCAACTTCACTCTTGGCATGTCTTGAGATTTAGAGGTCATTTTCTGAATCCAAAGGATTGCGCCTAAATTCAAGCAATACAAATACTAGGATAAAATTCTGTCCAGCAGAGTGGAGAGAATTCTGACAGCTACCACTCCAAAACTGAGGTAAGTCCTGAGATTGCGATGAAAAGTTCAGAACTTGTGTTATTTATGTTCTAAAGTTTTGTATATGTTGTATAATTACTATAGATGATTCATATATGAAAAGTTACAGTACAATCAGCACAGCATTTTCCATACATTGCATTGTCTCCTGGTACATTGTACATTGTGTTGCATTTGCTTTTACTTCATCTGGGCCATAATGTACTGATCTTGTCTTGTGCTTTTGACACTACAGGCATTGAAAATGGGGCACACCTTCAACCAAACCTCTTGTGATGTGGAACGATGGAGGCAAAATAATTTAACCAATATCACCTTCTACAACAGCTCTGAATTTTCCACCGATCTGAATAAAGCCGCAAACTTGATTAGCATTTTTACCCTCTGTGACACTATGGTGGCTCTCGGCTGTACGATGGAGATCTCCAGGATAAAAGCCCACATCATGAAGCCCAAAGGTGTGGTGATCGCCATGCTGGCTCAGTTTGGGCTGATGCCCCTGACAGCCTTCACTCTGGCTAAACTGTCCAGCTCGGTACCAGTGAAGCCATGGCAGTGCTGGTGTGTGGCTGCTGTCCGGCCGGGGTGCTTTCCAATGTCCTGTGCTTTGTCTTCAGGGGGGGACATGAACCTCAGGTGCATTTCTCATTTCTCCTACATGCTTATAACATCAACATAGTATACTGAGCACCTTTGACATGCCTTACTGTTTCTTCAGCTAGACGTGTCTTACCCCCTCCACTGTTTACTTATCAATCAGTCTACTTTCAAGCCATTTTCCAGACCTTAGTCTTAGAAAAAGCCAGTGCCGTTTCTGTGCGTTCTGGGACAATTCACTCAGGGTTGATCATCCGCACAATCGTAATATTAAATTGAATGATATTAATATTGATTAGCTTTTACCATTAATATCTGACGCCTGCGCAGTCCGCTGTCAAAACGTGCGGTTTATCATCTTGCACAAAGCTGCTCATGACTTAACTTCTACTCAACATTTTGGTTTCATTTATGGCGCAGGGTTCAGTATTCATAGCGTACATCACATATTTTCTTTTAGGATTTGGTTGCCTTCGCTACTTATTATACACATTATAAACATATCGCTACTTATTCTAAAGTTCACTATCTTAAAATCCGAAGATATTTAGATATTAAAATGAATCATTTAATGCATGGAAAAATGAACCTGTTTGCACCTTGGACCCTGGTTGTTTTGGTAGCACAAGTACGACTTCATCAATAATATAAGTCAGGTGGTTGTAATGCTACTGATCATTACACGTTTGCTTTTTCAGTAACTTCATTAATGACGTCTCAGTGTTATGCACAATCATCACTGATTTCAGAACAAGCCTTGAGTGCATTGTTTCGGATAAAATTAGTAACAAAAAGCCACACAATGTTGTCCAGGCAAAAAAGGAAGGGACATTTCCACCATAGCTAATCAGTCATGTTGCGTTTTCGGCATCAGATTTTTCTAAACTTTCTTCTTCTGTCTCAGCATCGTGATGACGACCTGCTGTACACGGGCAGCACTGGGAATGACGCCTCTTCTGCTCTTCATTTACTGTCGCGGCTTCACCGACCTCAGTGCTGTGCCCTATGGGAACGTCGTCCTGGCCTTGTTCTTGACTTTGCTGCCATGTGCCTTTGGCATCTATATTAACTATCGCATACCACAGTACTCTAAACGTGTCACCAAGTTGTTTCTTACATCACAGGTTGGGCTGAGTGTAATGCTGGTCTGTTTGATTGTGTCCGCTGTTCTGATTGGGATTTTACTTGGCGAGGCTGTCCTGACCGTTGGTGCACCTCGACTTGTGGCCACGGCAGCGCTGATGCCACTTATTGGATACGGACTCGGCTACGTGCTGTCACTTCTCTTCTTCAGGCATGACGGAGCGTAAGTAAAGGGATTTTTATTCTGTGGAGCAAACTGAAGTTTACCCTTAGGTACTTGGGTTCATGAGTGTTAAAGCACTCATGTAAAATGTCCAAATTAGTTAGACTATAGACCTAATAATACACGATATAAAGTTATATAATATTTTTAAATGTCCTTTTAAGTCACACTTACCTTGAGTGACGCTTAAACTTTAGTGCATGTTAAGTATTATTATAAAATGGTTTGCAGTCTAATGTTATAGTCCCTTTCTAAGCCCGACATTTTGTTCATGCCTAGTTCAAGCTTAATTCAGCTATTTAAGAATTGAAGTAAAGTGACGCATGCTAATTCACCTTGTCCTAAATACTTTGCCGCACATTTAAAAATGTTAAATCATATCTTATATTATTATTATTATTATTATTATTATTATTGTTATTATTCGATTTAGTAGTAATTTCTTTCTTTCTTTTAAAATGCTCTCTTTTACTTGAACCCTAAGGTGTAGGAGGACCGTTGCTATAGAGACCGGTTGCCAGAATGGCCCTCTCTGCTACACAATCCTAAAATGCTAAAATCCTTTGACTCCGAGTTCATTGGTCCATATTTCCTTTCCCCTTTCCTCTACTTTTTCTTCCAAATCTCAGAGGCGATGGTTTTGATCATCCTCTTCAGGTGGCACCCCAGGTAAAAATCTTCAGACGAGCCGACAGTCAAGCAATGAGCCCCGCCCACTTTTTCCCCTGTGTACAAATAAATAATTATTATATACGCCAACGTCCGGTGCTTCCTTATTTTATTTGTGCCTCTGTGCCTATGTGATTGTGCCGAGTGGTGACTATTTGAACCATCTTTAAAACACCGAGCTCATGACCTAATGTGTTTAAACTGCTCATTCTAGTTCCATCAGTAAAACGCACACAGCTCCACATCACATGCCACACTACACACTAATGCAAATAAATCGCATTTTCCTATTTGCAGAGGGATCCAACATGCCACACTACAACTGCGCCAAACTCTTTACCATACTCGCCCATCTCTAGATCTGGAGATCACTGGGGAGGTTATAACTGCTCGTAGACACACTCTTAGAGTCTGACCTTATACTTTATCCAGGTCTAGCTGCTGATCCATATACTATATTGCCATAATCCATCTTTGTTTCTATATGATCAGTATATATATATATATATATATATATATATATATATATATATATATATATATATATATATATATATATATATATATATATATATATATAAATATATATATATATACACTAATTGAAAACAAAAAGTCCTGACTCTCTTCAGATCTCCATATATTTTAACATTATATACCTTTACGTTCATTCTTGTAAAGTACATGATTCTCGTAGTCGTGTACTTTGCAAGAATGAAAGTAACGGCGGTGATTCTCGTAGCGAGTGAATCTGCACACCTTCTGCAACATTGCAACATTGTTTCCGTCCACAGTTGCATTATGTTTTTTGTCTCCTCTAACATCCAAAAGACTTTACATTAGGTTCCAGTCATGACTCTGTAGGGGCCAATTCATGTGAGAAAGGATTCCTCATGCTTCCAGAGCCACTCTTTCTCAACACGAGTCCTGGAATATGGCAGGAAGTGTCATCAGGGAAGAAAACCTTCAGAGATGTGATGACCTGGTCATTCAGTCCATTCAGGTCATCAGCCACATAACGTTGCGGAGTCTAGACCTGAGCGACTGAAGCAACTCCGGATCCTAACACTGCCTCCGCAGGCTTGTGCAGTTGCTCCTCTACATTATAGGTGCATCACTGCATGCGCTTCTTTTTCTTACCCTAACATGCACATCACTTTGAACTAGGCTCGGTCTGGACTCATTCACTTCGGACATGTCACGGGTTCCTTTAGGTCTTGTCTTCAGTTTGTTTCGTATTTGCATGCTGTTGGATTCGCAGAAACGGTCGTTTCATTTTTATCATGTTTATCATGTACAACCTTTTATTAAATGCAAAGAAAGGAAAGACGTAGCAGAGATGGTTGGTGTTTCTGATTTGTGTCCATGGCTAGGATGGTTAGCTTGCTTGACTAATCTTCCAATAAAGCTGCTGCACAGCGATTCCCACCGATTAGCGTCTTGTTCATTTTCTGTAGAAGCCATATGCGCGGTTTCTCATCAAAAACAGCATGGAGAGGCCACGCCCATTGATAGTAGTGATTTCTACACACTTGCGAGAGACAAGCTACAAGCAACACTGGCAAGAAATCTTTTGCTAGTGTTAACCTTGAGTGTTAACGTTTTTAATTACTAATTTGCCCTTAGCGTTGCTGTTGTTGCAGAGAAACATCAAGGCTGTGTAGTTTGTTTGAGGCGTTTAAAATCTATGATCGTGCTACTAATCTGGAGTATGCCATGCTAATAATACTGATGAGAGAGTGACCTCTGCTGGACAAGAGGTGCAATGCATATAAACTGGGGCTTTTACAGGGTGCAGTCTTGCATGCTGAAATCCAATCCAGATGGGTTATGTTTGTTTGTTTGTTTGTTTGTTTGTTTGTTTGTTCATAGAACATAAACGTGGACTTTATTCTTTTTCCTTCTCAGGTTTCCTACTGTTATAACAAACACGAGCGTTTATATTCTATTCACCCACTCAAATTCTGGATTCATGAGGTGGTGATTCATTTTCAATAACAGCAGCTCTGACAAAAGCGACAGGTTCATACTATCAGTCTCATTTTAATGCCTTGTTATTGAGAATATTATCCCGTTCACATGAAACTTTCCGGCACTTGTAAGCATTTGCAGTTATTTTCGTTTTGCTCACCTCCATGGATCATTAAAATCCCCCACGGCTTAACCTCGCCCTTCTTCCCACGCCCCTCACACACTGGCACACAAACATAGCCTGGCTGCTGCCGTACACGTTTATATTTGGGTTTAGTAGTCCAAAGGCCTTGAGTGTTGAGGATTACATCTGTAACGCTATAGGCGCCTTGAACCCGAAACTATAAACTAATACCAGTGCTGGACTTGGGGGAACCAGCACTAAGGAGGAGAAAGTTGCAGCACGGAGAAAGGTTTTCCATCAGCCATTCCATTGTATACACAAACATCTGTACCAACATAACCTACACCCAGGACATGATGTTCCCACACGCGAGGAGAACATCCCCTTTATCTGATCCAGACCAAATATTGAGATTGAATTTATATGATTAAAGGACGGTCTGTTTAAGTTGCACTTTTGGATGGTGTGTAGCCAACAATCCAAGAGAAAAGAAGAGCAGCGTTTGCTTTTTTTTTTACGTTCCGTGTTCGGAGAAACATTTCGTCATCCGCTACAGTATATAAACTCTTAAGCCTCTTAAAAGTCCTCCTCGCTACTCTTAACGATTCTGACCTTACGAGCTGCTTTTAGAGCCGGGATGTTTCCCGAATCATTTTCATCTTTGCTAAGATTTAGTCCTAAATTTATGGGGGAATTCTAAGACAGTGTCTCATAACTCTAAGAATTTTCTTAGAGTTCCGTCACTAGGAGCAACTTTTAGGCTTAAGAAGCTCCGTGAATACGGGCCCTGGTGTTTTAGGCCAGTGAGGAGTGAGGTCATCCCGGTCCAACGCACTGTCAAGTCAGTGTTCTGTTGCTCATTGTTGGTGTCAGTCTGCTGATGCAGCATTTAATATTTCACAGGGTTTTAAACGTAATTCTTCTATACACCTGCAAAGAGCAGAGACTTGACCCTCATCATTAACCACCCAGTGGTGAAACTGGTCAGACTAGGAGTGAATCTGACTGAGGTAAGTCCTGCAGAAATGCATAAAGGACTATACTATATAAGGACTGTTCAAAGCTTTATGTTCTAATGATATCTTTTGCAATTATTGGAGATTATAATACTCTAGAGAAAGCATTGTCCCTGTGCATTTGTTTTCTGCATCTACACTTTTAAATGCTGATCTTGTATTCCCAGTCTGCTTTTTTCTTTCTATAAAGACTCGCGCCACGGGCGATGACGATGGAGCTAACCTCCAACCAAACCTCTGATGTGCATCAATGGAACCAGAATAATTTAACCGATATCACCTTCTCTAACAGCTCCGATTTTTTGGTCATTCTGAATAACGTCGTTAACGCGATTAGCATTTTTGGCCTTTGTGAAACGATGATTTCTCTCGGCTGTACGATGGAGATCTCCAGGATAAAAGCCCACATCATGAAGCCCAAAGGTGTGGTGATCGCCATGCTGGCTCAGTTTGGGCTGATGCCCCTGACAGCCTTCACTCTGGCGAAACTGTTCCAGCTCGGTACCAGTGAAGCCATGGCAGTGCTGGTGTGTGGCTGCTGTCCGGCCGGGGTGCTTTCCAATGTCCTGTCGTTTGCCTTTAGGGGGGACATGAACCTCAGGTATAGTACATCACTGCGATTATAACATCAACAATCTATAATGAGAGTCTTTGAGATTTGAAACGTACTGTATACACTAGTGTGACTTCAAGTGTCTTAAGCTACTGGAGTCGTGTCTAGCGGTCTCCACTGCTTATATATTAACCGCAGTCATTCTATTGGCTTTACTCCTCGTGACAGCTAGGGCAGATTTTTTTGTTTGTTTGTTTTTTTGTCATTGTTTACATTTTTCAATGAACTTTATTTTCTAAATGTGATTTGAAATGAAAAACAAGGAACCATGCTGTATACAGTACAGCTTCTTGTCCAGTCTGCATTGCCTAAACAAGTTTCTATAGGATTATCTAGACGCATCTTGCAGACCATGAAGTTAAAATAAAGTCACTAATTAACTTTTTTCCTGAAGGTAAATTTTCGATGAGTGACTTTTTTACTTTATGTGAAGTGGGGATTAACTTTATTTTAACACAGTTTCACCCTACAGTTAATAACCTGTACAATATCTTACAACGCTTTATGTTTGTCATTCTGAAAAGACCAGTGTGTGATTAATTTTTTAAAGTTCTTTAAAGCACTGAGCTTACAACCTAATGTGTGTGCATTAACAGAGATTTAAGCTAGGCTTTAGGCTGTGCAGATGACTGTATATGACAAGGACAAGTAAAAGCCATTATTCCTGTAGATTAACAGGCGGACACACTCTGGAGGTATGTTAAATATGGATGCAGTCCCATCAGCCTTGTAGATTTAGATACAGTGGACTTTGTTTTATTTTCATTTTATAGATTGTATTAATTATTTTTATGTATTTATTTTTTTGGGCTGTGGAACGAATCATTTGAGTTTTCATTATTTCTTATGGGAAATGATGATTTGGTTTACGAGTGTTTGGGAGCACGAGCTCACTTCTGGAATGAATTATGCTCGTAATCCAAGGTTCCACTGTAATGTAATATGGTGATCTTTAAAACACACACACACACACACACACACACACACACACACACACACACACACACACACACACACACACAACAAACAAAATGATTAATTGCAATTACTGCAGCTGTCTGTTTTTTATTTTCTGCTTTTATTTCTCTTTATAATTCTTTGCGGCCCAGATAGATGGACACTTCATGTAGACAGCTTTCTAATGAATTGCTGAACATTTAACAGAGATGTCGAAAGAAGAAAAAGAAAAAGAGAGGGCTAAAAAAAAAAAAAATCTGTCTAAAATTCTGAAAAGTTTTTTGTTCAGTTCATGCAATTCAACATGCTATTTTGTTTTGAGGAATTTTGTCAGTGTTATACTTCTATAATTACAGTCTTATTGTCATTGGGCCTTAATTCGACATTTTGTAAATAACACAGACCCCAAATAAATAAGTGGCCAAATTATACACAAATCAAAAAGACATTATAATGCATAAACAGCCAGCCAAAACATGGTACTGCATTGGTGCTAAAAAGTGTGAAAAGATCGTTTTCACACTGTATAGCACCATTTTTCATAACAATTAATGCTTCGTATTTCCCGACCCATGCTTCATTTTTTTGTAAATATGCATACACATTTATATTTTAATCAGATACAAAAAAATAAAAAAATAAAACACATTTGCTAAATATACTTTCATGCCCTTTTATGTTTCAGTGTCCATAACGTTTATTAATTTAAATGTATTAATAATTATTGTTAATAATAAATTCATAATTGTCATTAACATGAAACTTGGCCAATTTTAAAGTTCACATGAAAAGTGCCCGTAAAAAAAAAAAAAAAAAAACTCTTGTATGGGATTTTTTGCCCGTTAGCCTCAGTGGCTCTTACAGCATTGTATTGGTTGTACTATTCTGACAATCCCATAACTCTTCACTCAACCTGATCCCTGCTGTCACAATATGTACAGCCAAACGTTTTGAGAACGTTTTCACAAAGTCTGCGGCTTCATTGTTTTGAGATCCTTTTGGCAGCTGGTACTCTGGTATACTGAAGTATGATTACAAGCGTTGTAAAAGGCTCAAAGGCTTTTATTGACGATGACATTAAGTTCATGCAATAAGTCAATATTTGCATGCGCATTTTTCAAGACCTCTGCCATTCACCCCGGCATGCTGTCAATCAAATTCTGGGCCACACCCTGACTGATGGCGCAGCCAACCCTGCATAATCAAACGCTTGGAGTTGGCCAGAATTCGTGGAGGTTTATTTGTTTAGGATCGACCACAAGTTCTCAATGGGATTAAGGTCTACGGAGTTTCCCTAAAATCGTGATGTTTTGTTCCCTGAATCACTTAGTTATCACTTTTGCACTATCGTACTCAAGGGGCTCCATCATGCTGGAAAGGGCATCGTTCATCACCAAACTGTTCTTGGATGGTTGCGAGGTTTTATTACAGTTCTCAGGCAAAATTGTGAATGAGCCGTCTCGCTTGACTGAGAAGCGACACCACACACGAATGGTCTCAGGATGCCTTACTGTTGGGCTGACTCAGGACTGATGTGAAAATGTATATTTCTGTCAATCTCAAAACATTTGGCAACAGCTGTACAAAACATCTGTACAAAACATTACTACTTACAGTCAACCTTAGCGTCTTAAAAACGCACTCATTGTCTAGACCGATTTATCCTGTATACAGTGTTGAATGGGGACTTGGAGTCGATCCCAGGAGATTTGGGGCACGAGGTGGGGTACACCCTGGACAGGGTACCAATCCATCACAGGGCACACACACACGCTCATTCACACACTACGGGCAATTTGGAAACACCAATTAGCCTAATCTGCATGTCTTTGGACTGTGAGAGGAACCAAGCACGGGGAGAACATGCACACAGAGACGGGAATCGAACCCTGGAGGTGCAAGGCGACAGTGCTAACCACTAAGACCCCTTCATGGACTGGAAAGTGAACCAAACAACTTTAGACATAGATGAATGGCCAAGATTGTGAGGAAAGCCTTGTCCGGTGACGCAAAGCAAACGTATAGCAAGTTTTGATTGTAACAAATAATTTTGTCTCTTTGTCGCATTTTTGGCATCGCGTCTTTCTGATCCGCCTTCTTCTGTCTCAGCATCGTGATGACGACCTGCTGTACACTGGCAGCACTGGGAATGATGCCTCTTCTGCTCTTCATCTACTGTCGCGGCTTCACCGACCTCAGTGCTGTGCCCTATGGGAACGTCGTCCTGGCCTTGTTCTTGACTTTGCTGCCATGTGCCTTTGGCATCTATATTAAGTATCGCATACCACAGTACTCTAAACTTGTCACCAGGGTAGGTCAAGTATATGATATGCATGTATGTGAAAAAATAAGTTGAGCAGAAGAAAGTACACATTGTCATTTTCTTTTCTTACATCACAGGTTGGGCTGAGTGTAATGCTGGTCTGTTTGATTGTGTTCGCTGTTCTGATTGGGATTTTACTTGGCGAGGCTGTCCTGACCGTTGGGGCGCCTCGACTTGTGGCCACGGCAGCGCTGATGCCACTTATTGGATACGGACTCGGCTACGTGCTGTCACTTCTCTTCTTCAGGCATGACGGAGCGTAAGTAAAGGGATCGTCTCGATAAATTATAGCAAACTAAATTTTACCCTCAGATACTACTATGGTTGTGAAAGGATGTGTGGAGAAGCTGCTTTTTGGACAATGACGGTTATTAAAATGCACCATACGACCAAACTAAGTGGTGCATTCACTCCGGCACTGGTCTGACAACCTTATGCAACATTGCAACATTACTGTGTTTCTGTCCACAGTTCCTTAGCATAGCATAGCAACTCCATAGATGCGATTCTCTTCTTCTTCGTCATCTGACATGGTGAAATTTACTCGGTGCATCAGTAAGGGTTAAAACAATTGTTGCAGCTATAAATATACCCCGCGGTTTAATATTTAATAAATATGAACTGTGTTCACGCGACGCTCGGTGTCGAAACAAGATGCGCATGCGTGATACATGATACTCGGTACTCGTAAACCAAGACTTGTTCATTTTTTAGGTCAAAATTTATTAAAAGTCTTTGCTCGTCTTGCGGAACGCTTGCAAGCCGTGTTGCTCGCAATCCGAGGTTCCACTGAACTCAACTTTGTAGATACATGAAATGCAGTAACAATTCAAACTCCAAAAACATGGTTATAAGTTCAGTTAACTGAAACAGTACGAACAGGAGAGAAAAAGCAGCTAGTTTTTTTCTTTTTAGCGTTATTCCATAACTACCTGTAGAATCTACATGAACAGTCTCTCATCAAAAACAACCTGGAGAGGCCACGCCCATAAATGTGAACAGTAGTGATTGCTAACCCCTCCGTGCAAGAGACAAACTACAAGCAACACTGGCAACACGTTTTTTTTTTTTTGTTAACCTGGAGTAACTCTTAGATGCGATGTGCTGGTGATTCAGTACATTCAGGCGGTCAGCTGACTTCATTTTATCGCCACATAACGTTGCTGAGTCTCGACCTGAGCGACTGAAGCGACCCCGGATCATAACCCCGCCTCCAGAGGCTTGTACAGTGGACACGATGCATGATGGGAGCATCGCTTCATGCGCTTCCCTTCCCGCCCTGACACGCCCCATCGCTCTGGAATAGACTCAGTCTGGACTCATCAGGTCACATGACCTCTCTCCATCGCACTGGCGTCCAATCTCACTAACAAGTGGTTTTCTTATGGACACACAGCTGTTTAATCCCAATCTCGTCAGTTCGTATCATAACTATCCCTTCAGGTTTTAATAATGCATTGGACAGTTCTTAACCCAATTCATCAATCTTCTTAGTTTCTTTCATCTTTTCTTGATGCAGGACAATAATTTGACCCTTTTTCTTCTTCTTCTTCTTCTTCGTCATCTGACATGGTGAAATTTACTCGGTGCATCAGTAAGGGTTAAAACAATTGTTGCAGCTATAAATATACCCCGCGGTTTAATATTTAATAAATATGAATTAAATATGAATTGCTGCAGTAATGATAAAATTAAAGACCGGATATATTTTCACTGTAAGTTAAATTGATCTCACCTGACCTTTAAACTGTGCCGTGTCTTATAAGTGAAAGTGACTTTTTATAATAAACTATTATTTATTTGAACAATTTTTTATAAAGGATGCTAGTTTATATCCTCTGTTTTAACGATGCTATAAAAGTGTTCTTTATTACAAAACACTGTTTTTTTGTTGTTGTTGTTGTTTTATTTATTTGTTTATTATTATAACACCCACATCTCTCTTTCCCTTGCACCCCAAGGTGTGGGCGGACCGTTGCTATAGAAACCGGTTGCCAGAACGTCGCACTCTGCTACACGCTCCTTAAAGTAGCCTTTGACCCAGAGTTCATCGGCCCGTATTTCCTTTTCCCTTTCATGTACTTTTTCTTCCAAATCTCCGAGGCATTGACTTTTATTGGCCTCTACCGATGGCACAGCGGGCGGAGACCTAATGAATCTGCAGTGGATCAGCGGAACCAGAAACCTTCCATTCCACGGGAAGGGATCGAAATAAGTCCACTATAACCAACATCAATAGTTCAGATAAAGGTCAGGGCTGAGAAAATTCAAGCTGTTGTACAGTATATGCAGAAGGTGCACGATAGGAATTCATTTCTACAGTATGTACAGTCATTTTTTTTTTTTTTTTAACCATCCACATGATCAATTTCCTCATTCCAGCAGCTCTCATTCATTTTGCATGTGAAGCAGAATTCAGCAGAAGCATGATGAAACGTACAGCAAGCTCGCATAGCTGTCCTGTGGAGGCGTCCTACCGTCTCGGTTTGCCCGGCTGTATCACACGTTTATCATCTTACATTGTTGTATTTCATTTTGACCAATTTGTACTGTATCGCTGTTTATCCTGTGAGTTACTTTAGGTCATTTTGTCATTTCATTGTTTCATATATATATATATATATATATATATATATATATATATATATATACAGCCTCTTATTAAATGCATAAACATGAATAAAGCTTGGAAGGAACTAGCAGAGATGGTTGGTGTTTCTGGTTCGTGTCCATGGCTACGATGGTTAGCTTGCTTTACTCCTTTAAAGCTACTACACAGTGATTCGCACCGAATAGTGCGTCATTTACATTGAAACATTTGGCAGACGCTCCTATCCAGAGCGACTTACATAAAGGAACCTGCTCTAGAGGGTGCATCTATTCTACCTTTATTGTGTATCCTTCACCATTTTTAAGGCTTTAAGACACATAATTGGACTGTTCTTAATTTTAAAAGTAAAGCTTTCCACCAGTGGTTAGCACTGACGCCTTGTACCTGCAGGGTCCGGGTTCGATGCCCGGCCAGGCTCGGTTCCCGTCTCTGTGTGCATGGAGTTGGCATGTTCTCCCTGTGCTTGGTGGGTTTCCTCCGGGTACTCCGGTTTCCTCCCACAGTTTGGTTAGGACATGCAGGTTAGGTTATCATGGTGTCCCCCGCCCCGTGCCCAAAGTCTCCTGGGATAGGCTCCAGGCCCCCTGTGGGATTAATGCAATTAATAATTAATACCATTATTTTTATGTATTCATTTCCAAATCCAAATACATAAAGTAAGAATCAATGCCGACAGATAAGTGTTTCCGTTTATGCGCGCAGGCGCTGTGTGTGTGTGTGTGTGTGTGTGTGAAGCCGAGAGATCCATTCGCTCCTTCTCTGTATCAGCTGTGCACACGCGTAGAAGGAGCAAATGGATCGCTAACCTCTATAATGAGACTTTCTTTTGCTTTACGCGCATGCACTCACGTGTGTTATAATAAACAGTACATGCGCGCTGTACACACACACACACACACAAAATAAAAGATGTTTTACGGGCACGCGTGGTCACAGTGTTATTGTAAACAGTAGACGTGTGCACAGATTTTGATTACGAGCACTAAGACCCAGAGGGGAAGCCGATTACCCACCATTCCATAGCGCAAGAGAGCGAGAAAAAACCGTTGGCTCAGCTGTGTTCACGCGACGCTCGGTGTCGAAACAAGATGCGCATGCGTGATACATGATACTCGGTACTCGTAAACCAAGACTTGTTCATTTTTTAGGTCAAAATTTATTAAAAGTCTTTGCTCGTCTTGCGGAACGCTTGCAAGCCGTGTTGCTCGCAATCCGAGGTTCCACTGAACTCAACTTTGTAGATACATGAAATGCAGTAACAATTCAAACTCCAAAAATATGGTTATAAGTTCAGTTAACTGAAACAAAGGGAAATTGTTGTGATTGCAACAAACTGGAACAGTACGAACAGGAGAGAAAAAGCAGCTAGTTTTTTTCTTTTTAGCGTTATTCCATAACTACCTGTAGAATCTACATGAACAGTCTCTCATCAAAAACAACCTGGAGAGGCCACGCCCATAAATGTGAACAGTAGTGATTTCTAACCCCTCCTTGCAAGAGACAAACTACAAGCAACACATTTTTTTTTTTACCGGTGTTAACCTGGAGGAACACACACACACACACACACACACACACACACACACACACACAAATGATAGAATTAATACAGAGGAGAGTGTGACCTCTGCTGGACAAGAAGTGCAGTGCACATAACCTGGTGTTTTGCGTGGTTCTTGAATTCAACTCGGTCTTGAATACTGAAATAAACCAACAAAGTTGTTTTTGTGATCTAAATGACGTAATAAACGTGGACTTCCTTCCACTTCCTTCTCAGGTTTACTATTTTTATCAATCAAAAAGGGTACCGATATTATATTAAACCACAGCGGTGTGAAATTCTGGATTCGGATTGGTCAGAAGGTGTCGATTGATTTTCAGTAAGAGCAGGTTATATGGCCAATAGTGATGAGTTTTAAATTGATAATGCATAAGAATGACAGAATTGATCACTCATCACCATCATTTCTCTAGTAACAGCTCACTCACCCGGAACTGATGCTCACTTTTCCTGTAGGATGTATGTTTAATGTTAACGGAATGAGTCTAGTCTTATTTTCTCAGACTATGAGCTATACATATAAGAAACGAGAGCAGCACCCTCCAGAGTGGGATGGATACACACTGTCCTGGGAACAGATCAGCTTTACCCTAAAAGGGACTACAGTGGAACCTCGGATTGCGAGTAACCTGGTTTACGAGTGTTCCGCAAACCGAGCAAAGATTTTTAATCGTAAACCGAGCAAGCTATTAGTTTACGAGCGCCGAGTATCATGCATCACGCATGCGACTCTTATTTTGACACAGAGCGTCAAGGGTTCACAACTGAGCCAATGATTTTTCTCTCTTGCGCTGCGGGAATTATGGGTAATCCGTCTCCCCTGCTGGGTCTTAGTGCTCGTCTCTTAGAGTCAATATCTCCCTCTCACACACCCACACACACACACATACAAATACACGGCGCCTGCGCACACAAACGGAAACACTTAACTGTCTGGATTTATTTTTACTTTTTTTTTTTTTATATTAAGTGCAGGTTAATTTGTTTTATTTTTATTTTATATGTTGTATTACTTATTTTTATGTATTTATTGTTTTGGGCTGTAGAACGAATAATCTGAGTTTTCATTATTTCTTATGGGAAAAGTCTATTTGGTTTACGAGTGTTTTTGGAACACGAGCCTGCTTCTGGAACGAATTATGCTCGTAATCCAAGGTTCCACTGTACATGTATTTAAAAAGGCCACACTGGTTTTCTAAATACCGGACATCCAGTGGTTTGTCAATCATAACCTTCTGTAACCTTCAGTGTCACCATGCTGCGTCAGGGTGGCGCCAGACAATACAACGGCGTTTGACCTTCATACTAAAGCCGTGGCCAAAAGGTTTTGAGGTAATAGTTTTGATGACCATCGGTCTTGTGTCATGCCAACAGTAAAGCTGCTATCAGTCACAATGTCCCAGAAATGAATTGACAGCATGTCTGGGTGAATGGCAGAGGTCTTGAAAAACAAGGGACAACACTGCAAATATTGACTCTTTGAATAAACTTAAAAGCAATGTGATTGTCAATAAAAGCCTTTCAGTACACCATAGTAACATCGGATAAAAAGATGTAAAAAACACTTTGTAATTCATTCATGTGTGTCATTCTTACAACCTGTACAGCATCACCTTCAATAATTTTACTGATGAAGGCTTATGTCTGATTAGGTTTATTATCTATTACATGAATCGCTGTTCATGGTGATCTACTGTATGCTTGCCTAAAACCCCCAAAATCATCCACCCTGCCTCCCAGGATACTCCGGACCAGTGCTGCAAGACTAGAGCCGCCAGGCCTAGGGAATTTCATGTGCCTCAGTGCAGTGTCTCCTATAACCAGATCTCTTCCAGTTTTCTCAGCAAGCGCTTCAATGAGGCACTAAAACCAAAAAATGCCACCGAGTCGTCACCTGGTCTATAACCAGAGAAAGGCATCCAGAGTTTTTTTTTCTACAGAAACCACACGAGTCTGAATTTTATTTCTCTAATTCTAAAATCTAGAGAGCTAACTATCAAACGCTCATCATTAATAAAGCTGCTCATATGTTTGCTGTCTTCAGACAATTTTTTTTTTTTTTTTTAATAAAATTTTTTTTTTTTAAGTAAAACAAATAAAAAAAGCCATCCTCTTTATAGCAATCATCAAGGACCGTTTTCATCATGGTCACCTTTAAAAGTCACTCTCAGTCAAAATGTGCACTTTAAAAGAAAGCTTTAATTAGAAATAGTTATGTACACACACAAACTGTAGAATTAAATTAAACTTTATACAAATATTAAAATACTATCTTCACACCCACTGCAATGTACAGAGAGAATAAAACAAATTGGAAATGGTAAGATGAGACAATTGACACCATACAATGGTGTCAAGGATTTGTTTTTCTTTTCTTTCCTTTTTTAAAGTACTCAACTGAAAGAACAGAACATACAACTTGCCCTGCAGTGAACTTCAGATATCAGAGTCACCGATTTAAAAAAAAAAAAAAAAAAACTTTGGGAAAGGAAAACGGCGAAAAAATAAAGAAGAACGAAGAACCCGACACCCTGTGAAAAAGCCGTAAGACTGTTAATGCATAGGCAATGTAACGCAAAATGTGTCAAGGGAAAACTGAAGATGAATCGACACCGTGATGGAAGAAACATGATTACAAAAATAACGAAATATACAAGTCTGTGTTAAGGCGAAAACTCGGTTTTTAACCATTTTGCAGGGAAACAAAAATAAAAATAAGAAAAGGGATGTCCGCTCACACAACCCACAGCTTTTTTTTTTTTTTTAAATAATAAAGCCAGAACATTATGCCGTGTAATGACCGATTCGTTTGCTATCGACATGTCCGGTGTTGACCTATTTGATAGGTGTGCAAGAAAAAAAAGATTAATGCTTAATTTTAGTTGTTGACATTCGTTCAGGGATGAACAAATCATACATTTATTAGCAACGTCAGTGCTTTAAAAGCTAATCAATTAAACCGAAGTAAAATATACGTGACAAAAGTGTTAATGCCATCATGAAGTCTGAATCCCGATGATGGTTGGGAGTCTAAACGAGCAAAACCACGTCCTTGCTATCATGGAGGAAGTGCTGGCATTCTCTCTCTCTATCTGTCCTATTAGTCACAGCGACACTTCAGATGTGTTACGCAGGAAAACTGCCTGAGACCTGGGAACTAAAAAAATTATAATAATAAAATAATAATAATCCAAAGGGGGAGGGTGGGAAAAAAAATGCACTGGCAGAATGTAAAATCAAAAGCATGATGATATTATTTTGGGCAATGAAAAAAAATAATTATTCAGCATTACTCTTTTTCATCTCCTTGTCATTTCTCCAGCAAAAATGTACAACGTCGTATTCCACCATTGCACGTGAAAAAGACAGTATTTAACTTGTCTAATAATAACTGCTTCAGTAACTTGATTATAGTCTTGATTCTTGATTACAGATTTGATCTGCCCGTTAATACATTTTATAAAAATGTAGTTTTTAATTCATAAATATCATATATCCGCATTTGATATGGTAAAAGGTTGCAGTTTCTCCATGATCCTACAGGGGGCTGGGTGTGTGCTCTAAACTGTTCACACATCAGCAAACAGCAAAGCATCCTGTCTGGTAGGAGCGAATCGCCATATTTTAAAAAGTCGAGATGTGATAATATCGTATCAGGTGAACTCTGGTGAACCACTGGCTAGACGCATCGTTTGCGATTGCAGACTTTTTTCTCAGTTGTGTTCGTTGCTCAGGATATTTAACATACCTAGGAATAAAAAGCTCCTATCAATAATCGTTGCTTTTGTGCGTAGTGCGGCAGGTGGTGAGATTAAAAATTTTAAATAATAATCATAATAATAATAAAAAATTAAAAAGCAGAATGACGATGATCCAATTGTAAAGTGGCATGTTTTTGGCAAATTTGAAATAAATCTTTCAAATGTTTTTTTTTTTTTAAGAAACCAAACCTAACATGTTTTGCCGTTTACCATTTATCCCCCCTTTGTGTTTTTTTTTTCTCTTCAGGATTGCAAAGTAGATTTTATCCGACCTTTTACATGTGTGTAACAATTTGAGATCGGTCCACCCTTACACACGTGTGTCGCTAATTGTAACTTTCCGTCTCGTTTGTTTAGGTCAGGACAACCGAAGACATTTAAAAGCAAAACAAACCCAAGATTTGTTCTATATGATATGATACGACATATGATATTACACGTGATGATCTCTCAGTGGGAAGGGGGGAAAAATGGCAGGTAAAATTAGAAATCCTAAGTGGAGTTAAAATAAAAATAAAAAATAAAAATTTTTTTTTTAAAGCCCTCTTCGTTCAGTCAAACGTGTAAAGCCAAAAAACACACACGCACGCAGAGTTTGCAGCGAAAAGAAAGGCAAGCATGTCTTTGAATACAGTACTATGTGAAGCAGTTCGTCCCTGTATCTCGCTCGTCCATCATGTGCAGCATGCGTGCGCTCGTGAGTGTGCGTGTGTGTGTGTGTCTGCTAGGTTGGGAGGCGGGGGACAGAGGGACGGTGTATTGAGATGCACAGATCATGCAGCATTTAAAATAAAACCCAGCCTGATTTAGTAAACCTTAGGGGGGAGGGGGGGTCAGAGGTCAGAGAGTCACTGATCGGCATTAGAAAGTGACCGGATCGGGATCCGCACGAGCTACGCGAGGATGAGGTGATAACGAGTGGTTGTTAGTACGCCGTCTGGATTTGTAAATGGCCGCCTGTAGGTACGTGTGTCATACATGATCCTGTATATTCTATAGCATCTGTGCGCTGCGGTAGTATTCAGGGAGAAGGTGGCAGCGTGTAACGTACGATGGCGTGACACGCCAGGGAGGATGAGCGGTTACACGGTGCAGCTCGGAGAGTTCGGGAGAGAACTTGAAGGGTCGGATCAAATCGAGAGGCATTTGGTTACTCCTGCATTCTGTACGGCAGCAATGGGGGAGGAGGGATAGGGGGGGGGGGGTTTGGTAAAAAGCTTGAGGAGCCACAGTCCTGGTCATCATCCACAGACGGGAGGACGCTGCATGTGCGATCTCAGGCCTCCTTCAGCAGAGGAATATCTGTTGAATAGAGAACAAAAATAAACCATCACTAAGGCGAAGAGTAAGAAATGTCGTTTGAGTCGCACCGTTGGAATGATGATGAATGGAATTAACGAAAAAATCTTGAATAAACATCTGTATAAAATCTGTAAAAGGAAACACCCGACTGAAATAAATATAAGCTGTTAGAAAAAAAAACTGCTTAATATCCAAACGTTTAGCACAAGAGGGCGCTATCTAACCACAGGCTAGGTATTCAGACCACAAGTATGTCTGAATGCAGATGACTTATGGATGGAACATTCAGGAAGCTCTATAATTAACTGTAATCTTACAGACAATAGATTAAACATTTTCTAGATTGTACAATTATAGAATTGTAGCATCTGCATGTTTTTTTATGGATTTCATATTAAATCAATTAACATTAGAATGCATTCTAAATTTATATTTAAAAATCATTTTTAACATGATTTCTAAAAAGATGATGATAAAAATCATTCGATGTCGAAGGTCGTGCGAGTGTTCAGGACGTACCGTCTCCGTACTCCTCTACAGAGGTGAGCGAGAGCAGACTGTGCTGGTCGCTGCTCGTGCTGCTCGGCCTACGTGCCGCCGCCCCGCGCTGCTCCGACACCCAGGTGGAGGTGGAAGGGGAGGTCGACGGAGAGGAGGAAGTGGAGGGGTCCTGGTGAACGAGCGCGGTCTCAGAGTGACGGGAGCGTGCGCAGGCGGAGGTGGAGGGGAGACCGTGCTCGGGTCGGGATTGGACGAGCTCTGAAGCGGGAGACTCCGTTTGCGGCCCCTCGGAGAGCACGATGTTCACGCGGGACTCCGGGGGAGGAGCTGCCGTCCCGCCGCTGCCGTACACCGCCTCTTCGTAGGAAGGAAGAGAGACCTGAACTCCTTCTACGACGACGGAGGCCGCCTGGCCGCATACGCCCTGCTCACGTCTACGGCAAAACAAAAACAAAACAAACAAACAAAAAACTTGAAATATTTTATTTGACGAGTAATATATTTTAGAATTTTTTTTTTTTTTTTTTTTTAAACAACAACTTCCTGTTAATTTTTTTTATTGCAGGAGAGACAGCTGATTACTGGTAAAGAACAACATTTTACCAAAAACAACCACCAGGTGGTGCTACAGGCCATCTCATCTTATCTAATCTTTCAGTATAATTTCTGGCTTCGTGTGAGGTAAAGTTGTGTGAACTTGTCTTAAAGCGTGTTCGAGAAGGTCAGAGTCGGACCTGCTGTGATGAAAGGATTTGAGTTTGGGCTGCAGCAGGACGAAGAGGACGACCAGCAGCAGGATGAGCGCCACGGAGCTGGCAGTGGAGGCCATGATTGAGAGAGCTGGCATGCCCAGAGGAGAGCGCTCTTCCTTCCCTGTGAGGCACACACACACACACACACACACACAC
Organism: Clarias magur; assembly: GCA_013621035.1. NCBI lineage: Eukaryota > Metazoa > Chordata > Actinopteri > Siluriformes > Clariidae > Clarias > Clarias magur. The sequence continues at coordinate 731,204 of QNUK01000146.1, read as the reverse complement.
ACACACACACACACACACACACAAAATAATGAGGAGAAACAGCTGGGGGGAATAAATTGCGCACACAAAATTTGTCCTGTCTGACCGAACTGCAAATTTGCATCCTAGATTTGATCCTAGCTCGACTTTCGTCGTGACATCCTTTAAAAGCACATACTGTACGTCTTAAATTAATATTCATTCTCTTAATCAAGGCAGTGTGTGCACTAGAAGCGGTACCACATCACACTCAGATCTTAGAATACATTGCTCAATATTGCGGTTATACACTTACACCCTATGTAGTGAGCACTTGTAGTGAACAGGAAGCTATTCCGTGTTAAAGTGAATTAGGAAATAGAAGCCGGAGCTAAAAATAATCGAACAGGACAGGTCCGATTCCTAAACGCTTTTTTAAGTGTGTGTGTATGTGTGTGTGTGTGTGTGTGTGTGTGTGTGTGTGTGTGTGTGTGTTGCAGTAATATTTACCTTGTCCCAGGTGACAGATGATGGGCGCCGCCGAGTCCCAGTCTCCGTTCCTGCAGGTGTGGTACCTGTACCCTTTCAGCATGTAGCCTTCATCACAGAAATACTCAATCACTGTGCCTTCAGTCAGTCTGGGGCAGGGAGAGGGGTGACACATGTACCCCCCATTCTCGGGCTCACTCGGGGGACGACACACTGAAACAAACAATATTTTTTTATTATTATTAATAATAATAATAATAATAATGATGATGAACAGTAAAAAACAAAAATAATAATGAATACTAAAATATTTATAATAATAAATACTAAAAATATATGTTATTAAAAATAAAATTAATAATTGAATACTGATAAAAATAATAAACAGTAAAAAAACAAAATAATAATGAATACTAAAAAATTATAATAATAAATACTAAAAATATATATTATTATGAAATTAATAATTGAATACTGATAAAAATAATAACAAACAGTAAAAAAACAATAAAATAAACAATAAATACAAAAAAATATAATAAATGAACTGTAAAAATATATACAAAAACAATTAATTATTGAATACTGATTTAAAAAATTATAATCATAACAATAATATTTTCTGTGCTATCTTTATTTTTTTTCTGTACTGCCTATGCACTGTGTAAAAAATTAAGAAAAAAAAGAAACAGAAAAAAGAAAGAAAATACAATCCATAAGAAATTCTTAAAATAAATAATTCTACAATAATAATTAAAACATAACTATATTAGTAATAAAATATTTTATATATTATATAAATATATTGTATTTTTATTATAATTAAATATTCGTAATTAAAAACAGTATAATTAATATACAAAGTAGACCAGAAATTTACCAGAAATTTACACACACTTTAAGAAAAGTGTAATAACAAAGTAAGGTGATTACATAAACTGTACGACTCAAAAGAAACAAACAAACTAATATATATATATATTAAATGTCAGGGTTTAATCCTAATGGTCCACACTGACCCAATCTGCTAACCTCCCCTGTGTGTGTGTGTGTGTGTGTGTGTGTGAGTGAGTGTGTGAGTGTGTGAGTGAGTGAGTGAGTGAGTGAGTGAGTGAGTGAGTGAGTGAGTGAGTGAGTGAGTGAGTGAGTGAGTGAGTCACCGTCATTTTTGAGGCAGTGCGGTGTGGCGGAGGACCAGCGTCCCGGCGCGGTGCAGGTGATGACGCTCTCTCCGCTCAGCGTGTATCCTGGGTCGCAGCTGTACTGCAGCACCGTGCCGACTGAGAAGGAGCCGCGGTTGGTCTCTGTGAGGTTTCCTCGGCCATGCAGCACCTCTGAGGGCCTGGAGCAACCTGCAGGGTCGGGAGGGAGAAGAGCGAATGCATTACTATCACATAGAGAAAATGCAAGCACATCGACTTTAAATAAATAAATACAATATAGATAATGAGGGCGCGTTACAATATAAACATCTGATCGTTTAGAAATAAACACCAGCATACGGTACAGTGTAACACGTACATCAGTTTTCCAATACTGCTTCAATACTCGCCAGGAGCGTTTCAGTAATTATTAATACTGTTATGGAACAGTATTACACCGCGGGTCAGGGTGATGAAGTGCACTTATTGTTATCATGTTCATTATAAGTTATTTATTCGTAAGTCGGGGACAATCTGTATTGCATAAGTCTGGTTTTAGTCACATTATCATGTAAACGTAACAAGTTTGTATGTGTACGAGTCTGGAGGTTGTTATTATGTGTGTGTGTGTGTGTTCAAGTGGTTTTGCCTGAGGAGAGAAAACGAGAGAGAGAGAGAGAGAGAAAACATCTGCACAGGCATCATCTTCCCACTGAATCCTTTAGACTCCACTCATAAGCCTTAATCTCCCTGAAACTGAGAAAAGAGCACTGAACCGTGTCGTCCTCTGAGACCCCTGCTTCACCAAAAGGTCTTTGTGCTCGTGTTTGCATCCGGCTAATAGACTCATGCTAAAAAAAAAAGAATAATAATAAAAAAAAAAAAAGTGCTTTAAATGTCCTTACATGGACTCATCTGAATTTTTAAATTGCCCTCATCGGTGCTCGAGATCAAAGTGTTAATGTAATACATCATCGTTAACACTGTGAGATGATAACAACAACAACAACAACAACATGCGTAGACATAACAAACAAACCGGCCATGTGTGTGTGTGAGATGAGATTTCATAAAACTGCAAAAGTTAAAGCTCTTCCCCGTCCCTCTTAATTCGGCTCCAACATTCCATGAGTCACTCAAACCGAGGAGAAACATGTGATGAAAAGAATCGCAGAACTGCGGAAGGGTATGAAAGCCGGCCAGCTGCTGAAGCGTGTCTGGACAGGTCGGGCAGAAAAACCTCGCTGCCTCTGAGGTAGACAATTGAACGCTTATTAAAAAAAAAAAGGGATTGGAGAACTGGCACGGCAACAAAAAGATAAAGAGGCACGAGCGTGTGATCATGGACGATACTGGTGTTACACAATTATTCAGCACAAACCAGTTCGACTTGTACAGCCATCACTTAAAAAAAAAAAAAAAAGTAAAAAAAAAAAAAGTTAAAAAAAAAAAAAAAAAGTTTTGTTCGTTTCTAAATCAAATGCCTCAAAGGAACATTAATGGCTTTCTACTTGGTCTAACACTTTTAGTTCACATCCAAATGCCAGTTTTTGGGATCACACCCCAAACAAACGCATCTCAAACGTCATCCAAATCTCACACGCACAAAACATTTTTTCATACCGGGTGACGTCTTTGGAATGACACGATAGTTTAAAGGTGGCTGTATAAGACAGGCGTGTCGTATCACACACACACACCCACCCACATGATCATTTCCTCACGGTTTCACAGGAAATTCATGTTTAATCATTAAAAATAAATAAATCACACCATTTAAATCCCATGTTACGCAGAGGGTGACGTGCTTATCGATCCATCTGTAGCTTCTTTACAACGTGTCAGAGAACTTTCGCTCTTATTTCCTTCTTGGTCCTGATATGCAGGAATGAGTCCCTGCCTAGATCAGGCATTTTCTGATGGAAATGATTCAGCGCGAGGGCGTTCCTTCACTCGCCTCTTAGGAACAGATGCTTTCGGGTCATTCTCAAATAGCTAAAGCTCGGGCTACGACTGGACCGCTGAACATAAAGACCAGGGATGGAAATCACCACTCGCCCCTCTATACCATGTCATCAGTGTCCATTCGATAATAATTGCGACTCTATATTTAACGCGATTTTTAATAAATATCCCGATTCTATATCACATTTCCACCAAAGTTTTGTTACAATTTCAAACCCTTTTTCAAAAAAATTTTACCGAGTAATTAATTCCTTATAACATTAGTTTTCTCACTTAAAAACCGAGTGCTGCATTTAAACACTGCAAACCAACTTGAGATACTTCAGAGTTTAACATTTAACTTCATTGTTACTAAGCAGCACATTTCTTTCATCCACCATTATTATTATTATTATTACTTCTGAACAAACTTGTTACAAAATAATACACTACTTAAAAATAGTGTAAATACAAGATGTGCCACAATATACAGTACCACAGTAATACAGTATTAGCGTTGTTTATTTACCACGTTGTGTGTGTGTGTGTGTGTGTGTGTTGCGAGTGTTGGAAGTGTGTGTGCGCACCGCCTCACTGTTGACAGTGTTCATAACTCTAAGACATGTTTAAAAATATACTAAACACTTAATAAATAAATAAATAAACGAATCCTGAAAACACCGATTCAGAGCCGGGTTAACTGGCGTCCTGAAATCCCAACCTAACAGATTAACTCAGAACTTTTTCAAGTTTAACTTTAAAGTGAATGCAGTTCTTGAGACAATAAACAAACAAACAAACAAACAAACTACCTATAGAGCACATCCCTCATCCACAGCTTGTTAAGAAACTATCCTTGCTATCCTGGGAAATTTGTCTTCAATCAACGGTGACTTTAAAAGATATCGACTCCAACTAGATCGGTGAGGTGCTCGCGCTTCATCTGAACCTCGATGTGAATTTTTTTTCTTTTTTTTTGCACAGAATGAAAGCTGTTTCCCGTGTGGTCACGTTCCTGATGAAAAGAAAAGAAAAGAAAAGAAAAGAAAAAAGAAAGAAAGAAAGAAAGAAAGAAAGAAAGAAAGAAAAAAAACTCGGGATCTGGGTTGAAAAGCAGGAGAAAAGACCAAAAAAAGTGTAAAACGCTGCTTTAAAAAGAATGAACTTTTTCTTTAAATGAAGTGTTAATTCTTTTATTATTAGAGAAAAGCTCTTAAGCAAGGAATCTTTCTTGGCAAAAAGACAAAGATAGTTTAGTAGCCTACTTTTTCTCTGTGTGAGTGTGTGTGTGTGTTGTGTGAGTGTGGAGTCTAAATGCAATTTCCTCATTTTATTTTCTAGGGGACGTCTGGACAGCGTCTGTCTGAAATACAAGCAGAAGAAGGATTTTCACTTAAACCAAAAATGTAACCGTGGTAAAGCCCACATCTCATCACACTCATCATCCCGGTCAAGAATAAATAAATAAATAAATAAAACCATCTCAGCGATGCTAAACGCTGCTCCACACTCCTGCATCACTGATCTGCAGGGTTTGGATTTTTAACCTGAGCGCGGTTTTGTTTTGACTTCGTGTGTGTGTGTGTGTGTGTGTGTGTGTGTTTTTTCTAGGCCAGTCTTTTGAGGATAATCCCTGAGGACAGAAAGAAAGAATATCAACCCTCTAGACATTAAAGTCTGTATTTCTTCACGTATCTCTCTCTCTCTCTCTCTCTCTGACACACACACAATCTTTCCCAAACAAAAGGATTTTTGCACGGGGTGTGTGTGCCAGCTCCCTGCTGATGGAGATACAAAGATACAGGGTGTAAATATGTTTCTGTACTCAGGAAGTGCAAATGTGCCTCGAACACCTAACCGCGACTCGACACACTGCATGGCATAGAGAACGGAGCAGTGTGTGTGTGTGTGTGTGTGGTTTCCTGTGCGAGAGAGAGACAGAAACTAAAAAACGAGCCAGTGAGTTCTTGTGCTAGGAGTATAAAGTTTCACACCGTTTTACACACACACACAAAACACTACTCCCAGAGGGGATCCCACCAGTTGAATTTGCTTGCAGTGTGTGTGTGTGTGTGTGTGTGTGTGAGAGAAACGAAACAAACATCCTGATGTATATAGAAGCAAAGTAATAAAAAAATGAGTCAAGTTTCATGTTTATATCTAATGTGTGGAGAAACAAAAAGTGCCGCATTTGTTTTGTTTTTTTTGTTTTTTTAAAGGTTTAAGTTAAAAAGATTTATCCTTAGACTGAGGTTTAACGCTGTGTTAATTAGCTTCAGGAATAATTATGCTAACGGGTAGTCCTCAGAAGAAGAATTAGACGTGTGTACGTGTTAACCAAAAAAAAGGAAAGAAGTACAACGGCATGTCTGAGTAATTAGAAAGAAGAAGAAAAAAGCATTCATTTACATTTGTCAAATTTCCATTGTGAATAAAACCTGATAAAACATCTCAACAGTAACTCCGGGTCAGTTTCAGGACTCGTGTGACATTATTAACTTTACAGACAACTGTTTCAGGAACGTCTGACATGTCTAACGGGAAAAAAAGCCCCCAAAAAGGCTTCCTCTAGACAGGAACAAAAAATTTGCAATATTTATTACGGGGAAATCGGCCGAGATTTCATTTCCTGTGGTGTGATCAGTAAAAGCTGCTTGGTGCGTACCACAAACATGCAAAAAAAAAAAAGAATAAAAAAAAGTACACACTAGATATAGATATAGATATATAGACATATAGATATACACACACCGTAGTAGAGCTGATGTATATAAAAAAAAAAATCTCGAGTTTAAGGCCAATCATTCATTCATCTGAAGGCTCTGAGTCACAGGAAGACTGTTGCATCGCAACTCTTACACAAATATTAAAACTAAATATCTAAAACACTGTATATTCTAATCTAATCTAATCTGTGTGATCCTCCGCTCCACACTCCAGTCCAGTAGGTGGCGGTATCGCACCAACATAAGTGTTTGTGGCACTAGAAAGCGGTTTGTTTTGTATAAAAGCTGTGTGTGTGTGTTTAATGTTGAAAGTTTACTTAAACAACTTATAAAGTGTGAATCGATTCTGAATCGGAAAATGACCCGAAGATTCAACCAACATGAGACGGCATAAACTACATGATTGTTTAAATCGCGCAGAAGCACCGGACATATGTAGACAAAACTTTTGACAAGAAACACTGACACGATGTAGGCAGACGTGGCAACAGAGGACATTTGTCCCTGAGGTTTGTGATGTTCAGTTGTCCATTCAGAATTGATCGGTAGGAAAAAACAAAAACCAAAAGCTCATCGTTTTGTTTAAATGTCATGTTTCATACAACCATTTCGATGCTTATTAGATACGTTTAGTACAGGTAGTCTCAGACTTTCGAATGAGTCACGCGAGTGCGTTCATAAGTCGGATTAGTTCTTAAGTCAGACTACATGGCTCTTCTACGCCTTTGACACGAATATGTACAATATAAATCATACCAATCCACTTAAATAAATCTCGGTCCTCTTTCCCCAAACTGCCATCAAAAACCATGACTGCAGCTAAGGAAATGAATCTCGCATGTCAATTGTAACGCAACTACGAATGCTCACAGATCCACGGTCTGTTCGTATCTGCGGAAATTCCTGCGTAAGTCGGGAACGTGCTGTATTTTTTTATGCTTTAAAACAGCTGCTTGAGACCATATCAAGTGATGAACGCAAACACAGGCATCACTCAGAATCTAAATCTAACTCAGAATTCTCAGCTCTAGTGTCTAATTTCAAACGATTTTACATGATCAGAGTTAGACGTGATCCTTTGACGCAGCACCATTTAAAAAAAAAAAAAAAAAAAGTAAGCTTTATTTACAGCTGTGAACTAGAGCTTTACACATCAGACCAATGTGTTTTGTTGTTGTTGTTGTTCTCCACATTAAAACGGCTACTGAATTAAGACCAGGAAAAAAAATAGACAGTTATATGTTAATTAAAAGAAAAAAAAATCTATTTTACTAATCTCTACTCTACTAATTCCAATCCCTTTATTTATTGTTTGTTTATTTATAAGGAAGCTGTTGCCTCTGTACATCCAGAACAATTTTCAAAATTTGTTTTTTTTTTTTACCTCCCTAGCCGGGGTAATCTTGCGAAACACACTTCAAGAGATGGACAACTGTAGAAACAGTGTCAGAAGTTTGAGTTAGAGCTCCAGTGGTCTCAAACACACACACACACACACACACACACACACACACACACCCTGTGAATAGTGCCGAAGTGGAGGCTTTGTGCTAGAAATTCTGGGTAGGAGGCAGGTTTCCACATGCACTCATCATCTCCAACGGGACAACAAATCTCAGGCAGAGCTCAACACACACACACACACACACACACACACACACACACTCGCGCACATGCTCACGGACAGACGTGGCTGTCAGAAAAGAACGAGCCCTGGCAGAAACACTGGCGCAGACCCACGCTACTGACTCACTCGCTCGACTCTCCGACCCAGAACATCAGCGCTGTGTAGGCTCCGCAGCTACACGCAGGACTGATCCTGGATCAGCACCGTGTAAACAAACACACACACAACATGACAGCATTTAACTCGACATGCTCAATGAGTCAGTATGCATGAATGTGTGTGTTTGTTAATCCTGAGATGATACGATATATAAAACATATGTAATCATAAGACTAGACAAGTCTGATCATCCCAAATTTATTTATTTTTTTAAACATAAAGACCAAAAAAAAAAAAAAGAAATCACAGAGATCGGTCATGCGCAGGAAACGCTCAGCTGGAGATAAATAAATAAAAGATGTAAAAAAAGTTTTTGAGTGTTTTTCAGCTCTGTGTGTGTGTGTGTGTGTGTGTGTGTGTGTGTGTGTGTGTGTGTGTGTGTGTGTGTGTGTGTGTGTTGATCTGATTCAGGTCTCCGAAGTGCATCTGCACCAATCCGACACGTCTAGTTCTCCAGTTAATGTTTCTGAAGTGTGTGTGTCTTTATGCACATGATGCTGATCCTTAACAGCAGTGTGACGTGTCTGACTGAGCACCAACGTACTGATGTGTGGTCAGATGAGTGAAAGTCAGAAACGTGGCTCACACGCGTGCACAGTTTTTATTGATATTTTTATTATATTGTTTTATTGATATTGAGTGATCTATATTTAAAAAAAAGTGAATGTTGGCAGAATGAAATTGTGAAAACTGTGACAAAAACAAAACCTGTTCCCTTGTCAATTTGAATATTTAAGTATAAATAGTATTGAGCTCAGGATAAAGTAGCATGCTTTTGCTTTGATCTTTACGCTCAGATTTTCTGCCCCCTGGTGGAAACGTTCATGTTGCATGTGAATAGCGAGCGCTGCGCTCGACTCAACTTGGACATGAGAAACTAGCACTTGAGAATGACGTCATTTTCAACCTCACTATGATGAAAAAACATGGCGGCAAAAACAAGTTCTTCATTAGTTAGCAACAACAAGCTATCTAACCGACACCCTTCATGACTTTCCTAGCAGGAATTCTCAATAACAAAAAGTCACAAGATTTAGCTGAACAAGCTTCTGATTCGATCCGTACCAGAGTACTCGAGACACCCTCGGTTCCTGTACCTGGAACGACTTAAGAGTGATCTCACTGAAAAAAAAAAATGAAACAGAAGTGTTCTCAGGAAAACGATGCCAGGTCCCTAAAAGCAGAAAACGATGCCGGGTGCCTAAAAGCAGAAAACAATCCCAGATCCTTAAAATCAGAAAACAATCCCGGGTCCTTAAAAAAACGATCCCGGGTCCCTAAAAGCAGAAAACGATTCTGTGTCTCTAAAAGTAAAAAAAACTTTTCCCACTTTCATCAAACTGAACTCGCAACAAGCAGCAGAGTTTCCATATGCATCTAACACGGACATGTCCACTAGAGGACATGTAAACTACAGAATGGAGAATCTACTCAAACAATGGAAACACAACGTATGAACAGAAGCGATCGCAGCTGGGTGATTTTTATTTTTTCTTCTTCTCCCTGTTGTGTTCACGCAACGAGCAAAGCAACAACAAACGCAAAACAACGTTTTTTTTGAGGAAGCAAAACTGATCTAATGTTAACCAAGTCATATTTAATTACATAAGGATCGATTGTGATTTCATTATGATGAACCATATTTTATTGCACAGACCTGTTCACACACACGTATGCAAATCAGTCCCTGAAGTGTGTCTTCAGTTAAGAGAGAGACACAAAACACACACACACAATAAACCACGTGCCACATGCTCTTCGTTAAGTCTTTTCATCGCTTGGGATCACCGGCTGACGCACCCCATGTACCCCACACCCCTCCCCCTGCAGCACCGTAAAAATAAAAGAATGGATTGGGGGGGGGGGGGGATTGGGTCATCTCACACGTGTGTCCTTCAATCTGAAATATGACTGAGGAAATCTCTATTGTTGCTCGAAAAGTGACAGATGGGAGTTGACACCGGTGTGGGTCAGATGCCCTTTCACCCCGCAGGGACATCTGCAGGGCAGAAATACCTCCCTATTGGTTTACACACACACACACACACACACACACAGAGAGAGAGAGAGAGAGAGAGAGAGAGGGGGGAGATGGCAGCCGAAGCAGTAGCGCTCCTGTCTGTCAGCCTGTCTCGTGTCTTGTCCCCGTCCTGGAATGTGCTGTCGAGGACAGAGAGGGGTTTGTTCGAAGGTTAAAACCCCCCCCCTCACACACACACACACACACACACACACACACAAACTGCGTTGGCTTTTACTCCACAGCAGCTGGGTTCAGAGGTGTCGACACCCTGCAGGTTCGCGTCTGTTCGCTACTGCAGCCACAAGCGACACGTGTTTAAAGCTGACTCGGCTGTTCCCGAGTGCGACCCAGCGGCAGCAGCGCTTGTCACCTGCCGCCCGTCGTACGGCCAGATGGTGAGACAGCTGAAGGCGCACACAGGATTAATACGGGGCAGAGTTGCCTCTAACTCGTACCGTGACGGGAGCAAAAATGTTTGTGTATCAAATAACGTAACTGTGACACACAAACACTAAACAATGTACGCACACTTCAGGAAATGGAAAACTTACAGTTACTCAAATCAGGATAATTCCATTTTTACCTACGACAGCTACTTGGCGATCTCCGAGATCATTTCCAAGAACGCTTGATCTCAAAGTCTGGTCCAATCATGATCAGCGAGAACGCGATCTTTCCTCGCTCGGGAATCGTATGAGGTCTTGTCGAGAACAGTATGGCGCACTCAGGCGTGGATGGAATCAGACGTGGAAGCCTTTATTTTGTCAAGTGACGTCATCAGTGCCGTCTGTGTTCTTTCTACGAAATCTCTGTGCGTGTCCAAAGACATTTATAATAGACATTTATAATAGAGATGAACCAGTCAATCGGCCAGTGACCGGATTTGGCTGGTTTTCAGTGCGATTGGCCGTGACCCGTGATCGGGCTGATCAGCCTCAAATAGAAACCGTTCTGTACTGAGCGCAGAAGCTCGCAAGTTTCTATGGCGAAACGCATTTTTATGGTGCTACATTATCAAAAATCGCTCTCGTTATAAAATCTACAATCTGCGCCTTTTCCTCCAAAATCTGAGTTAATTAGTCTCAAACCCACACATTACACACATAAACACACTCATCTCAAAACACTCTGAGCGCTGATTAGTCTAAAATCACTCGCAGCTGCTCAACTTGCTTTGAGACTCTGGAGGTATTGGAGGCGCTAAAACGTCAATGCGTCAGGACCTTTATAATCCTACAGGTACACTATGTTCACGTTGCGTTGTTTAAATGCTGCGTTTGGCTTTAAGTGAGGAAAAATAAACGTTGTACAAGGAACGGGTGACATTTAATTACTCGTCAAACTTTTTTTAAAAAAACCTTTGAAATTGTAATAATATCGGGGGAAAATAGAATATCGAATCACGATACTTATAGAATCGCAAGGTTAATCGAATCGACAACCAAGAATCCTGATTCACGAGGTGACTGGTGATTAGTAAAAACATAGGCGTAGCCGAAAACAGCGAGCAAACCGCTCCGGACAGGAGAAATCGCTCCGGGACGCGGCGGGAATCCACTACACCTAACATGAAAATGCCCTTAGAAACTTAAAAAGTGCTGACGCTGGAAACTCCATCCAAACAAACATGCCCATCATCATCATCATCATCATCAATCAGATGTTTGTGTTATCACTATTACAAGTTAAAAGAAAAAAAACAAAGATACAAAAAAAACAAAACAGAAGGAGCGCATTCAGAAGAGTAAAGAAAGTTAATCGCAATAACGAGTGGCAAAGACGTTACAAAGCATGTGACACGGAAGAGCACATCATGATCGCGATATCCATTTGCATTTACAATCGTCATATAAAAGCCGTGCTGGGAAAGAGGAGTGCAGATTGCATAATGTTCTTTTTTTTTATCAGCCAGCGCTTACGTAAACCATTCACCTTTTTTTTTTTTTATTCCACCAAATGTCCGATCTCTGTCCATCTGCTCGCTTATCTCATGCCAGCAGCTGCGGTGCAGGTCTACAGTCACGATACGTATCTGCTCCTTCACCAACATGACACACACACACACACACACACACACACACACACACACACACACACACACACACACAGAGAGAACCAGACTCTCCATCCATCCATCCATCCATCCATCCATCCCTTTCTCTCTCTTATTTCGCTTCTCGCTCACCTCCAATGATCATTTTAAGAGAAACGTGGACGTTTTTTTATGATGGATTGTTTCGTCTGTATTGTTTTTTTGGTCACCATGGAAACCAGGTAGAAAGTGAACTCTATAAAGACAGTATTATAATGATTTTTAAAAATGCCAAGCTATCTACAGTCTCTAAATGTGTTTGATGTGAAATACTAAAAGAACCAATAATGACAGGACGTTTTTTTTTTTTATGTTTAGAAATCGCTGGAAAACATCGTTGTGGCAACGTCTCAACACATCTGCATGATTAAGAAAACGATCCTTAAACCAGACGTTGTCAGCTGATGTGCAGCAGGTGGTGAAGACTAAAATTTACACAACTGTGCTACACCAAAATAAAAGCATGGAATGTTTTTTTTTTCCCCCTCTTAATAGCTGGGACATGGAATCTCTGACGGGTCCAATTTATCGTAATAATTTCCCGCTGTGTAAAACTTCACTGTCACACCGCAGGAATAAAGGAACTGATACAGCCTTTCCACCCCTTCTGGAAATATTTTTTCATCGTTTACAGGAACAAAAACGATGCTACGCTGTTTCACAATGTCCGAAAAAATCTCACTCCGGCAACGTCGCTCTTTATTCGTGTGATATTTCGTTTGCTTTGTCGAGCAGAAACGAGCTGCACGGAGAAAGAGGAAACCTGTTGTTCCTGATACTTCACTGGAACATTTAGTGCTGTTAATTACTTCCATAAAACCGTGTTTGCGTAAGGGGTGGTGGCGCTGGTGTGTGTGTGTGTGTTTAAAACATTTCTTTCACACTCTGAGTCATCGATAAGTTCTGGCGCTGGCAGAGTGTATCACGTTACCCATCGTCAGGATGCGAACAGGCAGAGTCGAACTGCGGCAGAATTTTACAGGAAGAAACAAATTAATAACCGAGGCGCAGAGAATGAGAGATTATGTTAGTTTTGTTTTTGTTTTTTTACCTTCTGATGACTTTGTGAGATGAGAGACAACACGTGTGTGTGTGTGTGTGTGTGTGTGTGTGTGTGTGTGTGTCAGAGAGAGGGAGAGAAATATCACCAGTACACTAAGCTATATACATGTAGGATCTTATTAGAAGAAGAAAAAAAAAAGTTTCTGGAAACCCGTGTCCTTTCATTTGCTGATTGCAGAGCAGACAAGAACCTCAAATAATCGCAGGTTTCAAGCTTCCAGGAAAAACAAACCTCAAAAGGCTGAAAGTCTGCCTCTTTCCATGATGGAGCGGAGTGTAGCTCGACAGCGCGTCGTTGATGTGAACGCGGGCCCTTTAACCACACGCCGCTTCACTGGGTTAGCGTTTCACCCGACCTGCAGCTAAAAATAGACCTGGGGGGGGGGGAGCACGCTCGGATTTGCGGAGTAGCCGTTCTGTGCGATTACAAATTAATAAAAGACAGATACGCTGTAGGTATCAAAATATAAAAGCGGTCCTTGCATCATTTCACTTTCATGTGATGCTTTAAAAACGTATTTCCAGCTAGCCCTCGACTTTCGAACATTCGAGTTGCGGATTTCTGCAGACACACACACACACACACACACACACACACACACACACTTTGCCTTGTATACAGTATTTGTACGAACAAATCCGACTTACAAACAGAACTCGTTCGTAAGTCGGGGACGACCTTTTTTTATTAGTTAACATCGTGCATGCTTGTGAACACAAATCATATTTACAGACCACACCCACTACTACGTCCTAGAATAATATGCTGTCTATTAACGATACAGCGTCTGCGCTTTGGGAGGGGACAAGACGAGTTAGATGAGGCAGTGCGAGCGAGAGGAAACCAACACAGAGAGATGGTAACGATATGTGTCGAGTCTCCACACGTTGTAAAGACAGTCGGTCTAAAGAGAAGTAAACAAGGATGAAGTGATGGTTCAGAGTTTGTTGTCCCCCCTCCAAAAGTTCTTAAGTTCCAAGAACAACTTCTCAAGAGTTTGGGGGCGGAGCTTCCCAGAGGACGTTAAAGTTGGGAGGAGGATGTGTTTGCTTGCCCATTGAGTTCAAATGTTTCTACAAGATTGATTTCTCCACCTACAGGGACAGCACACAAGCCAACCCCCCCCTCGAGTAGTTTAAATTGTTTGAGGCTCACATGCAGGTTTCTCAAACAATCTAATTTATGCTGCGTTTAAAAACAAACAAACAAACAAAAAAAGCGTAGTAGTGATGTAAGACATCGCCACCAAAGATGTTGTGATTTATTTAAAATATTTATTTTAAATGGACGTATAAACAACAACCAAGAAAACTGAAACAATCAACACTCTACATAACATACTTGACAAGCACTACCTCAGGAATGCTGTGTGTGAGGCAAGAACACCACTTTGACACACTCTCGCGCGCGCGTACGTACACACACACACACACACACACACACACACACACACACACACACACACACACACACACACACACACACACACACACACAGGCAACTTCTGGGGGCGGCGGTGGGTCAAGCGTTTAGGGATCTTAAGCTAATGATCTCAAGGTCGGAGGGTTCAAGCCTCAACACTGCCAAGTTGCCACTGTTGATGAGAATACTTTAGCAAAGTTCTTACCCCTTTCTGCTCAGCGCCCCCTGGAGATGGGAGGAAACCAGGAAAACCAGGAATAAAACCTACGTGGGGCGCGTGTGAAACCCAAATAACCACAGAGCGTACGGTTTGTTTCAAATCTGAATATAATAATTTTAAAAAATGATGCGAGTAAACAAACTAAAAAAATGCAGGGAGCCCGATTTCACTTTTCTTTCCAAGCATCCATTAGGACACAATGTCTGAGTATTTCTAAACACCGCTTCATTAGCCGTAAGTGCCATTACGCTCTGACGCATTTGTTCATTCCTCCTGAGCTTATTTTTTGCGAACGGTATTAGAGCCGCTGTGTGTAATAACCCGTGAACTGCTGAAACCCATTTTTCTGCTGAAAGGTTGTTAAAAAGCAGCTTGATTAAACACAGGGCGCTGCGAGTGCTCAGCTGAGACACATGTCTTCTCGTCCTCCTCCTCCGCTGCGCTGATTAACACACCAAAGCAGGAGCTCGGAGAGTGTGTGTCCCGCTTCCGGTTCTGGTCTCGCTCTGGGCTCTCAAAGCATGCCGAGATGTCACATTTTTTTCTGCATTACGCCTCATTTCTCTCTCATGTCACAGCCATCCATGCCTGGACATCTGGTCTAAACCTGACGCTCTTTAAACTCCTTAAGACAGAATAGGAAGGAGCGCCGCTAATGGGTCACTCTATAAAGTTATTTTTATAAGTTTAAAAAAGATTGTGGGAGACAGAAGGGGGGAGGGGGGGATCTTAACAAGCCACGGCAAAGCGTGAGAAAGTGTTCCTCGCTAAAGCTCAAGCACATCTGGCTTGTTTTATACACATCCACCGCCTGATGGGAAGAGAAACGTCTTTAAACGTTTACTGAGAAACTGGCGGAGTGCAATCAGTGTCGGCGAGCGCTGCTGCTGCTGCCGTCTTCATTTCCAAATCTGATCCCGGGAGGCTCACGGAGCGCATTTTTGTGTGTTTGCTTCGCACTAAGACACAAAAGCCTTATAAGACACACTCCCTTATAAGATGAGGGAGAAAATAAATAAACAAACAAACAAACAAACAACAATAACTGAAACCAAGTCTTGGTATAGGCTGATTTATCCGAGCTCGAGAATACAAATGTAATTTCTGGAGGAATCTGGATACTCCTTAAGCACTGCGACACTTTTATTGACGTTTATGAAGGAAAACTGAATGCTTAAAAAAAAAAAAAAAATTTATCATCTATAACAAACCCTTCCGCATACATGAGGACTCTGACGCTTCCTGATCGACTGGAGTCTATCTGACTGACGGGAGCGAACTTAAAACTCATTTATTTATTTAGAATGGCTTATTAATTTTATGTTTTTGTTTTGTATATTTTATTGTCATTTATTATAACGCTGTGAAGCACTTTGGTTCAGCTAAAGTTGCTGAAAGGTGTTATATACAGTCCAGTTTGGCTCTTGTGACTTCCGTGGGATTAGAATTTTATTTATATATTTACAACAAAGTTTAGCGAATCATATCTTTTGAACCTAAATATTTTTTAAGCTAAGTAATCAGTCGTGTGGGCGGAGCTTTGTGTACAGATGGCTGAATTGGGGTGTGCACTATGAATAAAAAATAAATAAATAATCAACATAAACCTTTTCTCCAAAAGTCTCACCTAATTCACCTTTAATCATTTTTTTAAACCTCTTTTTTTTTTTTTTTTGTTCCTCATTCTCAGCCTCACACTCGCCTCGTCGAACAGTTTCACTTTCGTTCTTTCATATCCTGTGCAATTCAAAACCAAATAAAACCAAACATAAAGTATGGATTTCGTTCTGATCCGGAATGAGAGCTGAGAAGCACCAAACATCTCCGTCACGGATCGGTCCATGGGTTCAGTTTCGGTGAACAGTAAAGCAGGACATGGGAAGTTCTCTGCGTGCTCTCCTGGGTGCTATAACCACAGAGAGATCCTTACTCTTCAACCACAGTTAAGAGTTCTCCCTCCCCACTACACTGATTAGGATGTTTTTCTAAAGAATAAAGAGTGAAGAGTGCAGAAAGGTTAATTTTCAGCTTAAAAACAAAACCGGACAAAGAAAAGCATTATCCGAAACACCAGCCAAGATTCCAGAATGCGGCCCAGGAGACGCAATGCGGGCAAAGTCCGTGAAACTCGCACCGGCATCGTTCGCTAAAGCTTCTGATTTTTACAGTATGATCCGATTTGCATCGTTCCTCTTTCACAAGCCTTAGCTGGACTCTCAGACTTGTATCTCAATCTCTCTGAGCAACAATAACACGCACACAGAATTCAGGAAGTGCTGGAGGTCAGAGTCTCTTAGTCATCACTGTGGTTAGTATAGAGATTTAAAGTCAGACTCATTGCTTCATCTGTATGACAAAAGCAGCTAGAACATGTTGAAACGGTCATTACAGTAAATGAAAAACATGACGGATTGGTATCAATTAAAAAAATTATAATCTGATCGGCTAGCCTTAATCTGTTAGACAGGGGCGGAGCTTAAATAGCCCCCACCCACTCAGAAAGCAAACTGCTCTCTTGTCTCCCGTGAGACTCGAGCTCTCATGTATTCATACCTACAAGCAAATTTTAAGATGCAAGATGATCATACTTCTAAAGACACATTAATTCCAGAATAAAAATAAAACTGTAATGTCTCACATCCTTTCCCATCTATCCCTCCATCCCTCACTCTCTTACCTCCTCCATCCCTTATTCACATAATGCAATGTTCCCAGTGACTCACATAAAAACAAAAAACAAAGTGTGCCGGAGACACTGCGCGTCCGTGCCTGTTTAACAAGGACGAGTAGTGCTATTTTTAAGACGGCCACATTTTAAAAAAAAAAAGAAGAAGAAAAAAAGGAAATTGCTTTAAGTGTTTCACACACACACACACACACGCTCATACATCATGCCACACCCCTGGAATAAGCACAGCATCTGCCGTGCTGCAAGGACATCTGTCTCAGTTCACAGGAGGGGGGCGGACACATCACAGTCGATTGTTCTGGGGGTGGAGGAATCACACACACACACACACACACACACACACACACACACACACACACACGCGCGCACACACACACGCGCGCGCGCACACACACGGTTCTCTCTGAACACGGCAAAAGAAAGAAACCTTCCTACACCTTCGGTAGAAAATACAAAGCAAAACAACACCAATTTATTTCCTGAAGAATCCTCGGAGAAGTCAGAACGGGGACAAATGACACACCGACTCTGGACTTAATCCTAGGTGATTTTTTGGTTGTTTTACGATTAACTGAATCCTGGAGGCTCAAAAATAAATAAAGAAAGAAAGAAAGAAAGAAAAACCCTCAAGATGACTACTGAATGTGCAGACGTCCATCCTGCGTGTGTGGTAACACAATCGGGTAAATATGGTTGACCTCAACAATGAGCGGGCCCAAGCCCCCGGCGCCATCGCCACCTGGGAGCACCAAAAAGACAGCGGGTCCACTGGACATTACACAATTTTTTTTTAAAAAAAGGGGAATTTCATGTCTAGACTTCCAAAAAGGCCAAGATGCTGAAAAAAAAAGCATCACACTATGCTGTAATGTGATGTCACTTAACATAATGTCAAACAAAGTTATTAAACATTTCTTGGCGTAGGTTTAAGGCACCGTCACGGCTGACCTGTTTGAGATGTCGCACACCATGACGTCATGGTGCCTGGGTCCTAATGATAAGTGCCGTATAATAATCTCATTATGATTTAAGGAGGTCAATTGATTACCTCACACACCTTATGTCCCTTGATTTATTCTTTACCTTTACGACCAAGGTGGACAAATCTTAAATCTCCAATACAAAAATTAAATGAAATAAAAAATAACCACCTCGTGCCAGCGGAAACGGCACTCGGAGGAAAGCGCCATCCGCTCACTTCAACATGAATGACGCAGGAGCCAGAGTATGCCCCTCTCACTAAGACAGCGGCGTCAGAGGTGACTCGGTTCGAGCATTTTTCTGTAACTCTTCTCTAGCATTTTTGATTCCACTATACACACACGTACACAAACACGAACACACTCTCAACGTTACGGCAAACGACGTGATCGCCTTCCTGGCATGCTCATGTGCGCGACTAGAAATCACAGATGTATTCTAAGAATCTGCGGCCGGGGAAAATGCATTTCTAGTTCTGTTTAAAGATGATTCACCAGAATGAATCCAGGAGATGAGATGGTGGAAGAAGAAGGAGACGAGACGGTGAGGAGGTTCTTACCTGAGGCCTGGCCTGTGGGGAGCGCCGTGAGGAGGAAGAGGAGCAGCTGCAGTGCAACGATCACCAGAGCGTGTGAACGCGTGGCCATCCCATCGCACATCTTTCAGCCCTGCTGCGCACCTTGAGTCCGCTCCGGCTGGACCTGACCCCGCACACACACACGCACACACACACACACACACACACAGATTAAATGTGAAGCTCAACTGGCAGGCAGCCAGACACAAAGCAGAAGGTTCTAGAGGTTTTATCTGACAGGAAGAGCCCAAGTTGAGGTGTGCGTGTGTGTGTGTGTGTGGGGTGCATTAAGAATTCAAGCTACAGTCGGTAGATTTGAAGCTCCGGATGAATCATTTATCAATAGACATGCGATCTCGAGAGGAGACGGATACAGAAATGTCACTGAATCTGTGCGATAAGAAGGGAAGGGCTCTTTCTAGGAATTAAAACCAAAAACGTACGTACAAAGTCAAGAAACCTCAAAATAACTGCAAAACCTTTTTGAGTGTTGAAGTTACTCTGCCAGTATCGCTTAGTTCTTTTTTTTTTTTTTTCAAAAAAGTAAAGAAGAAAAAAAAATGGATCAGATACCTGAGCAAAAATAAATAAATAAATAAAATAATGAACTTGATTGAATCCTGTGAAATGGAAAAGATTAGAATTGGAAAAGTCTTTTGGTCTGTGTATGAGCGAGTGTAACTGGAAATTCTTCAAGGAATCGTGGGTCAGGATTCATTTTTTAATTATACAAATTTTTTGTAGTTCTTTTCTTTCTATGACGTTTATATAAAGACTAAGTCGCCCAACTGGATCACACTGGGTTAGTTTAGTTTAGAGTAAATAAAAACATCAACAGGGAAACGGTCAAACCGGGACGAGTTTTTTGCAAGATGTCGATGTAATCTATGTCTGTGGTTACGTTCTGTTCATAAAGTTCTGTTCACGTTGGCTTTAAAAAAAAAAAGTTTTAAAAAAAGTTTTAGCTTCATCAATCAGATGACGATCCATAGTCACAAAATCTACGCTTCACAATAAAATCCAGGCAAGTGTTAAGTATCAGGGAGGAGGCGCGCTAATACTCTTATGCTGCTACGAGACAGGCACAAACATATTTTATTCTAACGTGAGGAGAATCCAGAGCATTGAGCGTTCAGAATATTAGAACTGTTATCGTCAGACACAATACACTTTCCTGACAAACTTCTCACAGTTATGTTTATTTTTTTTAGAAGCAACTGAATAACACAACGCGCCCCCCCTTTTAACCTTTTGAATAATTTATTTGAGTAGACGCGAGTTTTCGAAGACTTTACATAAGTATTAGTGTTTTGCTTGCGGTTTCTTTTACTTCTCACACCTCTGCATGAGACGACTTCTGCGATAACGCCTGCGCGTCATACATAATGTGCTTACTTCCTCCTTTATCTTTTCCTCTTCCTTTCTCATTTCTCAGACATCCAAAAAAAAAAAACAAGATGTATCTGATACGCTACGCTCTCAGACAAACAGGAGTCTACGCTCCGTACACGGCAGAGTACCACTCGACCCCTTTGGCCTGTACGTCTCGGGTCTTTTACGCAGTTTGTTAAAATAAACACGCCGCACACGTGACGTTTTTGCGATCTCACAGATCGCTCCGTTTCCTGTAAGACCTTGGCCCTGCTGGGTTTTGTTCGTCAGCGTGGTGTGCGCTATGATGTGGGGATTTGCATCATCCGCCGAAACCGAGAACGCCATCGAGGGAAGCGCTGCCGTCAGCTCTGAGATTTATTTATTTTCTGTTACATAACACCACAAATCTGAAAAGTATCCCAATACAGTTCAGTTTGATTCTCGAGCATTTGTGCTTAATGTCAATATGTCCGATCAAAGGTATGTGCGCCCCTGACCATCACATCTATGTATTGTTGTTGAACATCCTTATTAGGCTCCACTTTCCAACGAGAGCATCCGTGAGTGAAAGATGAGGCTCAAATCCATTTCGTCCCAGTTCAATGAGGGCTCTGTACACTCTTCCACAAATAATGTGACGCGTCATTCTTGTTAAATCTTCTTCGTCGTTTAAACTGCAGCGCCCGTCGTGCTTTTCCCTTATGCATAACCGTGCGGTTTCTTTTACGTATGCGCGCTGTTCCGCCTTTTTTGCGAGCCTGCTGAGGATGTGGAAAACACGAAAATTACTGTGCCCGTGTCTGCGCTTGGTACGGGTCCAGGTGGCAGGATGAGAGGGGGGAACGCCACCCTGCGAAGATACCAGTCTGGTGCTCCTGCTGCGCTCTCCACCTCGCTGCGGGACGTCCGCGGAAAAAACACAACAAGCGTGACGCAGGTTTCGCTGGCACGGTCGGGACGGCACGTTGCAAAGTTCTCACACACACACACACACACTCTTCAGGCAGCAGGAATGAAACAAACTACAAGTGACAGGATTCACTCTTATGAAAATGGCTGTGAAAACAAATCATGGAGAGTTTGTTTTTTTTCAGGCCATGAGTCATAAAGAGAGCCTGCATGGATGGGTTTTGTTCACAGAAAGGAGACGCTACAGCAAGGAGATAATCAGCTGTTTGTTATTTTGTCAAAAGTAATGAATCACGCGGCGCTTATGCGCCAGCCCGCTTTGATTTTACTACGTACGTCTTTTAATCATTTCATAATACTCAAGAAAAATAAAATATATATATATATATAAATAAAGACCTTTAACCCTGTCCACATGTTAGACAACTCCATCTGAGCAACAAAGCTTAGCACTGACTCACACGTTTTTCTTTTTCGTGGAAAAATATATAGGGAGGGGAAAACAAAAACAAAAAAAGCTTTGACGATTTGACGACAAAACGATAAACACAGAGTTCAAGAAAGAAAAAGAGACTGATGAGGAATGAATGAGCTTTACGTTTGTACCTTCTACTGAGCAGGTGTTATCTTATCTCACACACACACACACACACACAAATGATGAGAAGAAACCAACACATGATTACCGGTTGTTGTTGTGTGGGAGACAGTAACAGGGAACTAGCTGCAGGTAGGAAGCTAAATTGTGAATAGAACAATAAAAGAAATTAAAATGGAGGAACATCAGACCTTACGCTGAATCGGAACGCCTGGATTTTCTTTACACTCCGTATCCAATTCGCAACTTATGAGATGCTTCATCCACCTTTTAATTTCCCTCATTATTTTTCTACACGTCGTGTCTTTCATTTCTTTCGCGTTTTCATGTTGTACAGCAATTTCATCAACAACTTTGCTGTTTGTTTTTCAAATATGTTTTAAATAAACTGGATTTATCATTCATCATTCATCGCTTTGTCATTCGTCACGTGTTGCTGAAATTAAATTGCGCCTCAAGTGCACGCACATGTACAATTTTTCTTAAATTCCATTACCGCTTAAACTGCTGCTGCGTACAAGTTATTTAATGAGGTTTTATCCACGACTGTAAATGATAAATGCGTGCAGACTGTAATTCTATAACGACGTTACTACGGAGAAAATGAACGAACCTAAACAAGATACGAAATTCACATTGCTATCACCGGAATGATTTACGCGAATAATATTTTACCTCAGATAAAATAATAATAACAGTAGTTTAATCGTTTTTAATTGGGCCTTGAGGGACACCAAAAGGCATTTAAAAGGATCCAATCAGAAACAACTCGTCAGAATATGCTCCCTCCTCTAGTCTCTGGAACTAAGCGAGCGAGCGTTGTTATATGGAGCGTGCGGCTAATAACGGACCCCCGTGAATGAGAAAAAAGAGCTGAGAGAAGCGATCGGGTTGTATGACCACCAATCATTCGCAAATCTCTTGTCTGATGGGTGACCTAACAGTGTGTTGTGTTACACAGTGTGGGCGTGACCAGCGAGTGTGACTGATACAGCATCTGAAGTTGTTGATCTGAACGCAGGGAAATGCATGCAAATGAATCACCGTCATTCAGAAATGAGATTACGCGTATATACCAGTTGAAAGCTTGATTTTTTTTTTTCTCCCCTGGATTGATCATGTGGATCAAAATAATCTTTATGAACATGGCAAATCTGTCCAAAATAAACGTCTTCAAAAGGTTTTTAGACTGAAAATGTTCAACACTTTTTTTTCTTTAAGATCCTTAAAAAATATATCCCACAGAACATTTAAACTGCTTTTAGTGGCTTGCACAAATACTCGTGTTTTGTGTGAGTATGGCGTCTTCTTTTTAACTTTAGGGGAGGTCCAACAACTGAACTGAAGGAACAGGAACTACTGAATGATGTATGGTTTAAAATCGATTTTGGTTAAAATATGACATTTAAACAATATATGATACAAGTTGCACAGTTGAAATTTATTAACGTTTATTAAAAAGCTTTAGCGGAATTTAATATGTTAAGTTTATTGCAATTGTAACAGCATGTCTAATGTGTTATTATCCTTATTACTAGACATTTAAAACTTTATCTATCCATCCATCCATCCATCCATCTAACTAACTAATAGCTCAACCCCATAAGACCTATAAGTGAGGGAAACTAATGTCGCATGGAGGTTCGAGTGGGATATAGTCCTCGCTTTACCTCCACCTAAATATCCTCAAACATTCTTCAAACAAATCAACATGTAAAGCTAATTCCTGCATCGGCGTCATCGTGCTCATCACCAAGGGTTTGTTTGGCTGCATTGCATGCTGGAAATTTGAGTCTAGCATTCGAAAAGGCACTGGATTTTTCTCATTAAAATATTTCTTTGAGTTATATGAAAAATAATCATAAAAAAAAAAATCTTTTGTTGTAACACATTTCATGGTGTTAATGCTCCCAGTGATCCACACCACACACACGCAAAAGTGTGAGAAAACAAGAGGCAGCTCTCACACTCCGGCTCGTCAGTGACGCATTTCTGAAGTAGAAAGTGAAAGTAACATGTATAAAGACGGAGCAGTGATCGTCCCGGCAGCCCTGTTTATACCGGACGTCTGTGTGTGTGTGCGTTCACCGTGTGTCTCCTGGACGCAGTGAGAAGCTTTGACACATGCAGATCGAGTTAAAGCCGCCATATGTGTTGGCAGAAAAGCTGCTCTAACTGATATGCAACCTGACCGTCACTGTGTCGGTTCCGAACGGCCGTCTTGCACGAAGCATGAGCGATACAGATGAGATATATCGTGGACACGTTAAAGCAGATACGCCGTCTTATCAGACCTCAGCAGGCCTCTTGAGGTTTAAAAGAACGTTTAGGAAAACAGGAAGAACCTGAACGAGAGAACAAGTACTTTGTGTCTCATCATCTATTATGTAAGGAATTTTTTTTTTTTATCAGGATGTACTGTTCCAGGGAAATATTTATACTTAATCACGGTTATTTATTGCACCGTGACGTTGATTATTTTCCTCCAACATCTAACATCCTGAAGGGTTTTGTTTCCTCTTACAGCAATTATAATTATAATATAATAATATAATAATAATATATAATAATAATTATAAAGTTTTATGTATGTATGTCAGAATGATACGTCATAATTTTTATCATAAATTCAACATTTACCCTCTGCCCTAAAAACATGTACAATGAACTGCCACTGGAGACTCCTTCCATGAACTGTATCAATAATAGAGATGGGGGGGGGGAAATAATTCAGTTACCTTTCGCATTTGTTTTTTGTGTGGCAATTCATGTATTGCAACTCTAAAATTAACTTTTCTTTAATCTGATTGAGTCTTTACTACAATCAGACTCCAGAAGCGCCTGATACTCCACTAGGAACTACTGTAAAGAAAATATTGCTTTACCAAAATATAACACACACAAACACAATTCTAGTAAAGACCTTTCTACATTATTTTACTGTTAATGTAAATTCTTCCCTGTGGGGACCTGACAGGTATTTCTATTCTTGTGGGGACTTTTGGTCATGGTTAATATATTAAACACAAACACACACATACATATACACACACATACATATACGCGCACACACACACATACGCGCGCACACACACACATACGCGCGCACACACACACATACGCGCGCACACACACACATACGCGCGCACACACACACATACGCGCGCACACACACACATACGCGCGCACACACACACATACGCGCGCACACACACACATACGCGCGCACACACACACATACGCGCACACACACACACATACGCGCACACACACACACATACGCGCACACACACACACAACACACACACACACACACACACATTATATAATTATATATATATATATATATATATATATACACACATACATACACACACATATATACATACACACACATACACACATATACATACACACACCTTGTAAAGACCTTTATAAATATTTTTACCATTAATGTAAATTCTTCCATGCAGGGCCCTGACAGGTATTTCTATCCTTGTGGAATTCTTCAGGTTAAGATATTAAATACACAAAGGTCCTTGTAAGGACATTTAATCAACATTATTTTACTATTACCCTATTCTTGTGGGGACCTTTGGTCTTTATAAAAATATAACGCACACACACGATCTTTATAAGGACCTTTCGTCTACATTATTATTAGTGTAAATTCTTCCTTATGGGGACCTGACAGGTACTCCTATTCTTGTGGGGACCTTTGGTTCTGGATAAGGCATTAAATACACACACACATATGGTTTATATTTCTGAGAGCTGCAAATCATCATGATTTCTCCCAGAGAATCACCTCATCATCATATTCAGCCTAACAATCCTAACATTAGGGTTCTTATTAGTTACCCCTGTTTGAACGCAAACTAACCAGAAGTCGGTTGTAAAAGCGTGTAAAGCTGGCGTTAGGTTTATGTCCACATCTCGCTGTGTGTTATATCACACACGTTTAGCCTGGAGAGTGTAGAAATCATGCCGTGTTAATGTTATTGTGGTTAATGCTAGCTAGCAGGAACGGTGGAAGCGCTCGCGACTAAAAACAAGCCGATAACGTTATTATTTCAATCTGACAGTTTAAACTAAAGGCGAATAAATCAACCTTAAACAGTTTTCACACAGAATTTGGACCGAACCCGGGTTTCTACAGCGTGTTAGACTGGTTATTTTTGTTGTTCTTCTCCTCCAGACACTCTGCCTGAAGCTATGCTAAGCTAACGATAACAATTGTTAGCCTTAGCGACTTAGCTAGCTCACGCGCAAAGACTGTTAACGTTAAATATCCACCGTGTCGCTTACCAGTCAGTGAAAGCCGTCCTCTCTGAGCTCACTTCCGGGACATGGAGCTTTATTAAATCGGACAGAACGTGAAATAAAAAGTGTAGAAAAAGCGATATATCTGTGTTTTAATCCTGTGTGTGTGTGTTTTTTTTTTTTACGCCGCAGTCAGGAACACCCCGCTAATCCTGCCACTGCGCGAGCGCTAATGCCGACCCACAGCGCTCGAGCCTGCCTCCTGCCTCCTGCCTCGCGCTCGGCTCCGCCCAACCTCCCGTCTCCATGGAAACAGCGGGCGGAGTCACAGCACGTCCCAGCCAGAACGGGTCGAGCGCGCGACGTTTGTTTTGCCGCGGTCAGCTGATCAGTGTGGGTTGCCAGGTCAGGACTTCTGTACACAAACTATAAGGGGGAAGATATGCAGAACACAATAATAACAACAACAATAATAATAATAATAACATTAATACATTTTAAGAAAGCCTGGTCAATAAACTTTTCTTTGTTCCGAGGTCTGAATTTCATGTTTCTGTGAGGATTTATACATTTTATACACTGTATATATTTTTCCTATTGCAATATGGTAAACTTGTGCACTCACCCTACATTAAAAAAAATATTAAAATTAAAACTTTTCTCAGTGCACATTTACTTTGCAGTAAAAGCTGTCTTTCCACTCGACCTTCGTTCTTTCATGTCATGAACAGTCATGTAAGCATTTCCCTGCATATCATACTGTGTATGGCTGTGTATGTGACAATTAAAATTTGAATTTGAATAATTATTGACAATTTTCAGTCAATAATTTTCAGACAATTTTAATTAACTACATTAAACATGTGGACAGTTTGAACTTTGATGGACTTGTATATTCATTTGTATTTGTGTGGAATACAAACAACAATCAATCATTTTTGTCCTCTTTTATTTGCATGCTGCTGAGTTGTACATGAATTTGAAAGGGCTCTGGTGCCTCTCAGTTCAGACTCCCTCAGACTGCTGCACATATGTTTGCTCTAACGACCCGTGTTATATCTCATAGTGTCAGTCAGCATTCTTTTACAGTGTAGAAGAAAAAAAAATCTGAAAAGACCATTGTCCTAAAGCGTGACATGTTTTTCTTTTATATTATTGTCAAGCAGAAGTTGTCAAGAAGTCCAGTAGGACTCGAGTCTGATCTCAGTCTTTCATCAAGGTGTCTGGTCTTGCAATGTGTTTTTTTTTTTGTTTCTGTTTTTAAGATGGGTTGTTTTTTAAACCCATCACAGGCTTATTGAGGCGAAATGAAAAAATGTTGGTACATCAAGACTCTGTTCTGCCTCTGTCTCTATTCTGGAACCTCGGTGGTGAAATGAATATGATGACCAAAGACCGACTTCTTCACCAAGTTAACACTTGTTTATTTATTATTTATCGATTAATCTGTCTGCTAAAAGACACAAATTTAAACTTATTTGGACTTTCTCACTTTAAATGCAATAACGGTCTGATCCTGAGAATGATAAAATTGTAATTATTTTACACTATGAAAAAAAAATATATATACTAACGGCAAACCATGTGAGCTCCGTGAGAACAATCTAAAAGCCATGCAAGAAGGCTGACTATAAAACGCCTGGCCATTATTAAAGCTTTTGCAACAGATAGCTTTGGAATATTTATTATTCACAAACAAGCATTTTGTACGGTATAAACAAGCCGTAGGTTTCCGGTCTGCCATCCAGTCCCTGAAACTCAGCTACTAGATGCAGTGCCGGTGCCAAGCCTCGATAAAATGAGAGGTTTGAATCAGGAAGGTAAAACCTGTGCCAAATTTGGGAACAACAACATATAAACAAAAAAAACATGAAACTGACGTTTCTAAATTGCCCATAGTGAGTAAGTGAGTGTGTGTGTGTGTGTATGTGTGTGTGTACACTGCGATGGATCGGCCTCATGCCCTAAATCTCCTAGGATAGGCTCCAGGACCCCCCTCAATACTCAGTACACACACACACACACACGATCTTTAAGTCCACTATTTGTGAACGAGCTCCTTCCCGAGAGTCCAATATGTTACCTTAACCCTCAACTGCCCAGATACATAATGACATACAAATGTAAGTCGCTCTGGATTAGGGCATCTGACAAATGCCATAAACGCAAATGTATGTCTGATAATATATCTGCCGAAACATTTAAGCAGTAATGTAAACGCATACTCCATTCATAGGCAGTGGCTGGGCAGCCGCAGGTACCCTTTAGTTTTCATTCAAATGGATGAACATGACTAGCGCCCCCATTTGGCCAGTGTTGGGTGATAATGAATGAGTGACTAAAAGGATGGGTGAAAAAGAGCAGTGATGATCAGCTCCAGAAATATCTGCACCCTTGGTAAAAAAAATTAAAAAAAATTGAAGCAGATATCGTTTCCACATGAACATTTCCAAAAGTATTCGGGCAAGACTACTATTTTTTATATTTTTGCCTGTGCACACTATGGTTTTGCTTTTGAACTGAAGCAATCAGTGCCATGGGCATTTAGACTTTACAAAACCAAATGTTGCATGAAAATTTTTACAAATTCCCCTTCATGTTCACGGGCTCAAAAGTCACTAAGAAACAGTTTGTTAGCCATTTATTACCTCTTTCAATTTAACTTTGGTATATGTTAATTGGACTTCCCAATATGAGGTCCAAAATAGGTGTCAGTGTTTTCCTACTAAAGAAAACCGCTTCCCAAGTAGCGGTAGTATCAGTGTCAAAATCTACAATAAAGAGACAACCTCATGGATGTACGTAAATGCAGAGGTTTTGCCTCAATATGCAAATCACTGGGATCATCCAAGAACAGAGGAAGCACATTAGAATTATTGTACCAGAATATTTGGATGAGAAGGAAAGGAAAGGCTCATGTATCAAAGCACACAACACAGCATCATGGAACATGATCAAGGCAGAGTTATGGCTGGGTCACTGGTGATGATTATTAATTATGTGACCACTGATAGAAGAAGCAGGATGAATTCTAAAGTGTGTATAGAGCTCTACATTCTACAAAGTCAGACAAAACTGAAGGCAGAAGGACTCTCAAACAAGCAAAGGCAACGAAGGCAGCTGCAGTAAAGGCCTGTCAAAGCAGCTCAAGCATTTGGTGATGCCCATGGGTTTCAGATTTCAAGAGGTCATAGAGCTTCAAGTCTACACTTTAGTCAAATCATGATTGCGATAAATCCATTGTGTTGGTGTATGGAGACAAAAATGTTTCAATTATGTCCAAATGAATGTATGACGTGATATTTCATGCCCCACTGCCCGTCCGGGCTCCACGCCGCCGTGGATCAAGTGGTCGTGTTTGGAGGACAACCGAAAGCTCATGCACATGCACAGGTCGATGCCTGGAGAAGAATTCAAGAGTTTTTCAGAAACCACTTGTGAGAACAGCGTCATTTAAAATCTGTAACAAAATGAGATCGCTAGAAGGCGTGAGGAAGTAAACCCTCCATATCCATGCTATTTTAGAAGAAAATGACAATCAACACTTTATAACCAATGTGAATGGAAATGTGAATTGTACTAAAAGACTATGATTTTATGGTTACGAGACTTTGTGCATAAATATTTTGTGCATTAATGCCTAACGAATGCCTTTATTGGGTTTTTTTCCAATAAAATTAATAATTTTGTTATTTCACCTAGGTGATTCCCTAAAAACGATAAAGATTACAAGTAGCCTTACTGAAATGATTTTATTATTATTATTGTCACTTTCATGCAGTTTCATGTTTGTATATTGAGTTTATTACAATAATTTTTTTTTTCATATTTGAAAATGTCCTGTTTGTGTTAACCTCACACATGTCTAATTACACTAAGAGCAAATCACATCACAAATCACAGATTTATTCAGATTTAGCAAAATTATGCAATCACTTCATAAATTGTGATACAGTGATATCCCCTATGCAAAAAAGTAAATGTAATTTATATTGTGTGCTAAAAAAAAAAAAAAGTATCGGTATCGGCGATATTGGCCCTGTAGCTACTTGGTATCGGATCGATACAAAATTTTGCAGCGTCACCCACCTCGACCTCGCGTGTCCATGGAAACAGCGGGCGGAGTCCCAGCACGTGCCAGCAGAAAGGGTCGAGCGCGCGCGCGACGTTTCCGTCAGCTGACCTGATCTGGGTTGCCAGATCAGGACTTCATTACACAAACTATAAGGTGGAAGATATGCAGAACACAATAATAGTAATAATCTTAAGCCCGAATAGTATAGTACAGTTGTACTGAATTCAAATTTAAGAACGCCTGGTCAATAAACTTTTCTTTGTGCCGAGGTCTGAATTTCATGTTTGTGTGAGGATTTATACAATTTATATACTATATATATATTTTTTTTCTATCGCCTATATTGTCAATTTGTGCACTCACCCTACATTAAAAAAAAATTAAATTTGCAGTAAAATCTGTCTTTCCATGCTACCGTTGTTGTTGTTTTTTCAGGTCATGAACAGTCGTGTAAGAATTGTACTGCACATCATACTGTGTATGTGACAATTAAAATTGAAATCTGAATAATTATTGCCAATTATCAGTAACTTCGTTAAACATGTGGACAGTTTGAGCTTTGATGGACTTGATGGTATATTTATTTGCATTTGTGGGGAATAGAAAAAACAATAAATTCATCAATAAATAAATAGTCATAAATAATACAGCACAATAAATGTATGTTGTTTTTTATTTGCATGCTGCTGAGTTGTGCATGAAAAGGTGAAAAGGTATTTTGCACGCCCTCGCCTCGGACTGCTGCAGATATCTTTGCTCTAACGACCCGTGTTTTATCTCATAGTGGCGCTTCACATCACTGCTTTTTATTAAAAAAAAAACACACACACACACACAGTAGATTCACTACAATACTAGAGGTTTCAAAACTATTAAATAACACATATTGCTTTAGGTGATTAAGTAATAACACTAACAGTCAGTTGTTATTTTAAGAAATGAAGGTCAGCTGTCAGCAGTATTGTGTCGAGTTAATTTGCAACAACAACCTCATATAAACACCTTCTGGTATGTTCTTTGGCCAAGAGTTATATAGGACAAAGGTTACCATGGTATTTAAAAAAAAAAAAAAAAGAGGATCTGGCAACCCAACAGACATGGCGCTGTACATGAAAGCGCGAGAACTTTTCAGGATCAGCGCGCGAACGCTGTGTTCTGCGGCTTCTGGAGCGCGGCTTCGCGTCCTGCCGAGCAGCAGCTGTTTCTTCGATGAAGCGGTTCAGATTAAACTGAGCGGTTTGCCTCCTGGGAGACCCGTGGAGCTCCGGGCCAAACAGCAGGACGACAAAGGCGTTGTTTTCCGGGCCGCCGCCACGTACCAGGCAGACGCGCGTGGAGGAGTGGACCTGAGCCGCCAGCCGTCCACGGGTGGCTCGTACACGGGCGTGGAGCCGATGGGTCTGTTCTGGTCCATGCTGCCAGAAAGTCCTCACAAGAAGCTGCTGAAGAGAGACGCGTCCAGTCCTGTCCTCGTCCACATCGAGGCTCACGGAGACGGACAGGTCCTCACGCAGGGGACCAACGAGAGGCGCTTCATGGCTGACGGAGCGCAGAGAGTCCCTGTGAGAGACGGCAGGTTACGGGGAACTCTCTTCATCCCGCCCGGTCAGTTCGGGTTCAGGCCCGGTTTGTCTCCAGCAACCTGACACCCGGCGGCGTAGTGGTCAGCACTGTCGCCTCGCACCTCCAGGGTCCGGGCTCGATTCCCGCCTGTTCGCCCTCGTGCTTGAAGGGTTTCATCCGGGTAATCCGGTTTCCTCCTGCAGTCAAAAAACCATGAAACGGACGTTACTAAATTGCCCACAGTGTGTAAACGAGTGTGTGTGTGTGCACTACGATGGATTGGCATCCGGTCTAGGGTGTACCCCGCCTCATGCCCTAAATCTCCTGGGATAAGCTCCAAACCAGCCTACAAGCCCCGCCCCCGATAACCCGCCGCCCTCTGTTATTCCTGCTTTTATACCCCTAACTCACCTATGTGGTTTGACTATGTCAGGACCTCACATCGACATCATGATGAACCGTACTTACGGTCACCGCGTAGATGAGATAGGGGTTTAGTAGTTAACAGATTCTGAGTGATGATGGTAGGATAATTATGAAGGTCTTGACTAAAACAACATGCATGAGGAAGCCCAAACGAGTTTTCATTCTCTGCAATGGAAAAAGTACTCAGACTAGTTACTTTTATCAGAAAGTAACGCTGTAATGTAACCGGTTCGTTTTTGAAGACGGTAATTTTGTAATGTAATTAGTTACTTTTAAAAGTAACGTCCTGCAACACTGGTAAACACGCACATCATTTAAGTCCACTATATGTGAACGAGCTCGGTTTACGAGAGTCCAATTTGTTCGTACGTCAAACGCGCGCATTGTCTAGGTACGGTACTGGGACACTTAACACAGTTGTCTAAACACAGTACATTACAGTACAGAGTTCTTTCGAGTCGTCTATAGAGTAGTTGAACGAATCACGTTAAAAGAACGAGCCATCTTTTCACCTCGCTCCGTTCTCTTAATTATTTTCACATTTGTCTCCATCGTTATTTCTTGGCGCTCCGTAGCTTCATCGCCGCTGCCGTGGCGCTCGCTTCGGATGCCCGCTGCGCGCACGTGACTATGTACTGTACACCGTACGACATGTGATCTAACTTCCACGATCGAACAGGCACAAATGTATGTTTGTATTTCTGAGCATTCATAACGCCAATGTTTTTATTTAGGTGATTTACCGTTAAAAAAAAAAAAAAAAAAAAGCGAAATTCTGTTTATTTATTTGTATGGATGGCAGTATTCACCACCATCATCATCATCATCTGTAACAGCAGGCAGTTTGATCAACAACTTGCTGTCATGTAATAATATATCTGCCGAAACATTGGAGCGGTAATGTGATCGCACACTCCATTCATAGGCAGTGGTTGGGCAGCCGCGGGTAGTTAAAAAAAAAAAAAAAATTATTAATTAACATGACTAGCGCCCCCATTTGGCCAGTTTCGGATGACGATTAATAACTTTATCAAATATCTGCTGAAAGCTGATTCTATTGATAGTCAAGTCTTTTTTTTAATCTCTATGCTTTATGGTTCTTGAGGTAAGAGCGAAAGTATAAAAACATTTTGAGCTGCGCCATAGCGCCACCATTAGGCCGATATCTTATTTAGATGCTCATCATTTTCTTAATAACTCTTTGATCCCTTGCATGGTTGCTTTATCCTTGTCCACTGGCTGCTGTCTTCATGACAGTGACTGGATTACCTGCAGGCAGCTTAATCCACTGGATATTGATCTAAAAAAAAATGTTTCCTGTGTGTGACGACACACTGAATAATCAGACATTTTAGACATTTTCATGCATCCTGTAAGAATAGTCCCTGCTCAAATATGAAAAGTCATAAAACATTTATTTATATGCACTAAATTAAACACAGAGCTGTTGTCTGAAATGATGTGAAGTGTGTGAAAGAGTAAAGAGAAGTGATGATCAGCTCCAGAAATATCGGCACCCTTGGTAAAGACTTGGTAAAAAAAAAAAATTGAAGCAGATATCGTTTACACATACTGTGTAAACAGTTTCAAAAATATTTGGACAAGACTATTATTTAAAAAAAAAAAAATTTAACACCAAAAATTCCCCTTTGTGCTCAAAAGTAATTAGACACCTGACTAAGAAACAGTTTGGTGGCCATTTGTTAATTGGACTTCCCAATATGCAGTGCAAAGAGATATCAGTGCAAATGAAGGAGTCTGACATTAATCTGGAGTTCACCAGAAGGTCTTAAAAGGCCATGGACAATGACTGCAGAATTGCATTTGGTGATGTCCATGGGTTTCAGATTTCAGGAGGTCATAGAGCTTAAAATCTACACTTTAGTCAAAGCATGCTTGCGTTAAATCTATTGTGTTGGTGTATAGAGACAGAAATGTTTAAATTATGTCCAAATGAATGTATGACGTGATGTTTCTATAATAGGCAATCTGTTTTTTGTTTGTTTGTTTGTTTTTTTATTTGCAATAAATATAACAATAGATCTGATTATACAGGTGAAGGTCCGTTCCCTGGAATTATAGATCTGTATACGTTAGGAGGCACCGTGTGTGAGCCGCGAGCAGCTCTACTGGCTAACAAAGGCTTTGTGGTGTTTGCACTGGCTTTCTACGGCTACCAGGACATGCCTAAAACCGTGAACACGCTCGATCTGGAGTACTTCGAGGAAGGTCTAACATTCCTGCAGATGCAGCCTAAGGTTAGTGGACATATTTAAAAAAATAAATAAATAAAAAAGGTTTGGTTACCTAATGTGCAGATTGTCACTTTCATTCTTGTCTTTTTTTTTTTTTTTTTTTTTTGTGCAGGTGAAAAAAACTGGAATGGGAATAGTGTCGATCTCAAAAAGTGGAGACCTGGCTTTGTCGATGGCCTCCTTCCTTTCCAACATATCAGCCACCGTCTGCATCAACACCTGCAGTGCCAACGTCATGTTCCCTCTCCATTATAAAGACATGGTGATCCCGGGTTTCGTCGGCAGCAAAAAGAGAATCGCGGTAACCGAATCCGGCATCCTGGATATCAGAGATATTCTGAACGACCCGATGGAGGAGGAGAAGACGCGTGCGACGGTCATCCCTATCGAGCGTGCCAGCTGCAACTTCCTGTTCCTAGTGTCAGGAGACGACAGGAACTGGAACAGCGCTTTTTTCGCGGCACAGGCTTGCAGCAGACTCGAAGCGCACGGA
Source organism: Clarias magur (assembly GCA_013621035.1). Classification (NCBI taxonomy): domain Eukaryota; kingdom Metazoa; phylum Chordata; class Actinopteri; order Siluriformes; family Clariidae; genus Clarias; species Clarias magur. The sequence continues at coordinate 696,136 of QNUK01000146.1, read as the reverse complement.
AAAGCCAACTACGACATGGTGAGTTACCCGACAGCAGGGCACTTTCTGGAAGTCCCCTTCATGCCCCACTGCCCGTCCGGGCTCCATGCCGCCGTGGATCAAGTGGTCGTGTTTGGAGGAGAACCGAAAGCTCATGCACATGCACAGGTCGATGCCTGGAGCCGAATTCAAGAGTTTTTCAGGAAGCACTTGTGAGAACAGCGTCGTTTAAAATCTGTAACACTAGAATACATGAGGAAATGAACCGCTCCATATTCATGCTATTTTAGGAGAATTATTAGTGAAGGGATGGTGTGATGCATCAGAATTACTATTGTCTTCTAGATGTTGATTATTTACCTCAATCATGACACCTTATAACTAATGTGAATGGAGAATTCTACTAAAAGGCGACAGTATGTATGAGTTTATGGTTACGAGACTTGTAAAATTTTTGTGCATTAACGCCTAATGAACAACACGTTATACAATATAATGTTTTGTACTTTATTTGGAGTATTTTGTGGGTTTGTTTTAACGAAGTAAAATGTTAAATTATCTGAGGTTTTATGTACTGTAGCACCACAGCCCTAGAAGAATGCTCTCTTGTTTCTCTGTGTACTGTACTGCTGTATATGGTTGGAACAACAATAAAAGCCACTTTGACTTGACTTGACTTTGAATCGGTTTGATCTAAAAGCAAAGATGATCCAGAGAATCATTTGTAGACCAGCACACAACCGATCGGATTTTGTATTCCTCAGGTTTTCTTTAATTTGTTATTTTACATGGGGCTTCCGTAATAATTGTATTTATTAAGAAAGAAAACATGGCAAGAAATTCTCGAAGTTGGAGCAAACGGGGCCATTTTATAGGCTTGAGCCAAGACCTTCGAAGCTACGATCTGGAGCATCAGGTGCAGAGCATGGAGGATGCTCTTGAAACCTGGCGGGAGTGCCAGCGTGATGTTTTCAGAGTGAGGATGTGGAGCAGGCTGAGGTGTGCCACAGACATGGAATCTGGCAGGGTCTCCAGCATGGTGCTCTCAAATTAGACAGCACCATGCGAGTGAGCGCGCAGTCTCTAAAGCCAGGAGATGGAAGTAGCACACGGTTTCAAACGCAGCTGGTGCAGACGGCAGTACTTGCTGAGACGAGGTAGGCGGAAACATTGCATGATTCAGGCAAAACGGAGCCGTGATTCATGGTATGGCACAGCAAACACTGGCGCAGCATGACAAGGAGCATTTTCATAAATAATAATAATAATAAAAGATTTTCTGCTCATAAACTGAAACAGTTAAATAAAAGTGATCTGAATTTCCGACAGTATGACCAGCCACCTCTGCTTCAATTTTTTTTTTAATCTGAATTCTTGATTTTTAAATTAGAGAATTTTGTAAACGTGAATAGTTGTTTTGCAGGCCTGGACAGAAATGATGGTACCCCTAGAAAATACTGAAAATAATGTGACCAAAGGGACATGTTCATTCAAGGTGTGTCCACTAATTAGCATCACAGGTGTCTACAATCTTGTAATCAGTCAGTGGGCCTATATATAGGGCTCCAGGTCGTCACTGTGTTGTTTGGTGACATGGTATGTACCACACTCAACATGGACCAGAGGAAGCGAAGGAAAGAGTTGTCTCAGGAGATTCGAAAGAAAATTATAGACAAGCATGTTAAAGGTAAAGGCTATAAGACCATTTCCAAGCAGCGAGATGTTCCTGTGACTACAGTTGCACATATTATTCAGAAATTTAAGATCCATGGGACTGTAGCCAACCTCCCTGGACGTGGCCGCACGAGGAAAATTCATGACGAATCAAAGAGACAGATAATCCCAATGGTAACAAAAGAGCCCAGAAAGACTTCTAAAGAGATCCAAGGTGAACTTCATGCTCAAGGAACATCAGTGTCAGATCGCACCATCCGTCGTTGTTTGAGCCAAAGTGGACTACATGGGGGACGACCAAGGAGGACACCATTGTTGAAAACAAATCAGAAAAAAGCCAGACTGGAATATGCCAAACTACATGTTGACAAGCCACAAAGCTTCTGGGAGAATGTCCCATGGACAGGTGAGACAAAAATGGAACTTTTTGCCAAGGCACATCAGCTCTATGTTCACAGAGGGAAAAATGAAGCATATGAAGAAAAGAACACTGTCCCTACTGTGAAACATGGAGGAGGCTCTGTTATGTTCTGGGGCTGCTTTGCTGCATCTGGCACAGGGTGTCTTGAATCTGTGCAGGGTACAATGAAATCTCAAGACTATCAAGGGATTCTAGAGAGAAATGCGCTGGCCAGTGTCAGAAAGCTGGGTCTCAGTCGCAGGTCATGGGTCTTGCAACAGGACAATGACCCAAAACACACAGCTAAAAACACCCAAGAATGGCTAAGAGGAAAACATTGGACTATTCTAAAGTGGCCTTCTATGAGCCCTGACCTCAATCCTATTGAGCATCTTTGGAAGGAGCTGAAACATGCCGTCTGGAAAAGGCACCCTTCAAACCGGACACAACTGGAGCAGCTTGCTCATGAGGAGTGGGCCAAAATACCTGCAGAGAGGCGCAGAAGTCTCAGTGACAGTTACAGGAATCGTTTGATTGCAGTGATCGCCTCAAAAGGTTGTGCAACAAACTATTAAGTTAGGGGTACCATCATTTTTGTCCAGGCCTGTTCCATGAGTTCATTTTTTTTTATAATTCTGTTGAAGCATGGTTGAAAAGCAATGTCTGACTTTCATTGGTTAACATTCATAGAATTCTTATTTATTATTACTTTTGTCAGATTAAAGTTATTTCTGTGACCATTGCGAGTTTTTCTTTAATTGACCGAAGGGTACCAACAATTTTGTCCACGTGTGTATACACTATACCTTATCGTGTGTTATACAGGTGAAGGATCGTTTCCTGGGATTATAACTCTGTATACCTTATCAGGTATTGTATTTGAGCCGCAATCACTCTACGGCTACCAGAACATGCCTAAAATGATAGAGAAGATCGATCTGGGGTCCTTTGAGGAAGGTCTAACATTTTTGCATATGCACCCCAAGGTTAGTATCAGGAGACAATTGGTAATTAAAAATGATATATAGTACTGTGTAATACATTGGAAGTGATTTTTAAAGAATGTAGTTGGTCAAGCGAAACAAAATGAACAGTACTGGGCAGGGGCGTGGGGCCTCTACTGGAGATTTGGACTTAAGACGTTGCTTCATGGTACTTTGGGGAAAGCCTGGTCCCGGCTCGACCCACCCAAAGCCTGGTGGCAGTATCGGAACAGTGTCTGTAAAACCGGCGTCTTTGATGGAGGAGAAGTGCATTGTTCTTCATATGTTAAAACTGATGAAGACAGCAGTACATCCTCAGCAGAAGTACATCCTCTGCACAGCCCGAGATGGTCCAGGGCGAGGCTCAGGTGAAGCAGGGCAAGGTGCCGGGCATATCTTAACTTCATAGGCACGTGGTCATGGGTTACTCCGCATCTTGGACACCATTGCACTCTGAAGCATTAGTTATATGGCGAGCTCTTCGAGTGCCATGTAGGAGTTCACGCTCCTTTCTCTCAAACGCTCCGCATCGCTAAAGGCATGCTGCCACAAGGTGCGCGAACAGGCAGACAGCCGCAACACAATTTGGAGGATCGACCCGCTACGCCAAGAGTTTAAAAAAAAAAATTTTTTAACACAAGTCACCTGACTAAACTGTGAACTGGGAAACATTAAAAGTTCAACAACCCCTAAGTTGTCCCTCCAGCGCCCTCCAGTGGATACCTGTTTATTAAAAATGTGTATTTGTTGACTTCGGCTGTATTTACAAGTTCTGCTTGTTAGACGCAGCTAGACGCAGGTTCATTACGTTAACTTGAAAGAAATAAAATAAGAAGAAAGACCAAGAAAAATACTGCAAGCCTTGCCATTTAGTCAAAATAAAAGTAATGTTGCAAAGGTACTGCAGGGTTTCGCCATTTAGGTGGCATTTTGTTATATGCAGCTCCTTGTGAGCTTGACCTTGTTAGGTGTTTTATTTCTGTCACGGCTAAGTATAAGTGATAAATGAGTCTCAGTGATTAGACCAAAGGTTGATTTTATTTGTGTTTGTGTATTTTGCAGGTGAGAAAAACAGGAATGGGAATATTGTCACCGTCAAAAGGTGGAGATCTGGCTTTGTCCATGGCTTCCTGCCTTCCCAACAATGCAGCCGTCATCTGCATCAACGCCTGTAACGCCAACACCTGGTTCCCTCTCCATTATAGGGACATGGTGATCCCACCTCTTATCGTCAACACGCAGAACATAACCACGACACCATCAGGCGTCGCTGAAGTCCTAAACGCTCTGCCAGATGTGACTGCCGAAGAGACGCGAGATACCATCATCCCTATCGAGCGTGCCAGCTGCCGGTTCCTGTTCGTAGTGTCAGAAGATGACAGGAACTGGAACAGCAGCTTTTTCGCGGCGCAAGCCTGCAGCAGACTCAAAGCACACGGGAAAGCGAACTATGAAATGCTGAGTTACGCAAAAGCAGGGCATTTTATGGACGTCCCCTACATGCCCCATTACCCCTCCGGGTTCAATGCCGCAGTGGGACAAGTGATCGAGTTTGGAGGAGAACCGAAAGCTCATGCGGACGCACAGGTTGATGCTTGGAGGAGAGTTCAAGAGTTTTTTAAAAAGCACTTGAACCGTGTTGACTATGTAAAAGCCTCACTTTAAGCAGCGCATAAAAGCTGAGAGCGATCTGGGTTCATAGAGGCGTCTACACTCCAGGTTTCTCCTTCTGGAGCTCTCTGGCCGCAGTTCATCTACTGGAGCTTCAGCAGAACATGCATTTTACTTTCAAAAGGCAGCAGAATCGTGCTTTCTGGTCGTGCCTGGCATATTAGTAATTTAGTAAAGTTTCACATAACTAATATTGTGTCCAATAAACCTTGTTTAACACTGCTATTTGTTATCCTTCGTTGTAACTTAACACATAAATGGTCTTTGTATTTTGTCTGAAGAATGAGAGGAGCGTCAGTGCAGGTTCTGTCATGAATAAAACATTCCACTATTTAAAAAATGAATGGTGTCGTACATAGTTAATAAGCCCTGATGGGCCCTGGCACTGGTAGTGTTGGAGCACCGAAGAATTCTGAAGTGAGAATGAAGATTAAAAGCCCCAGATACAGGGAGGAGCTAAAAATAGCAGAATCACACCTCTATCACACTCAGACATAACATCTGGTCATGACACTGTATATGCCAAATCCTGATTTATTTATTCAACAGTAATTTACTTGTAGCCACTTAAATTGCAGACGCCGTCCTGTACGGACCCGGGTCTGTGATCAAGCATTTCACGAGGCGCTTTAAACTCACTGTCTAATCGCATGCGAGTAAAACCAGCTCACCTGATGCTACACAGCCAGTCGAATCCGTGCATTACAGGCGGTTGAAAACACTACAGGCGGACTAGAAAGAGGCAAGTGACAGTGAAACAGGGAGAGGCGCATGAGCATCAGACAGACAGAGAAAAACAGACTGTGAGAGTAGAAGACGGGCAGAGAAACACTGAAATATATATGTAACGATGAGGGTTGCGTGAGGGGAAGAGCCGTGCATAAACGCTTCAGAACGGGCAGATCTGCAGGTTGCTACCACTCTGAACCGGCAAAGGCGCGGCCATTTATACATGCGGTTGCCAGGCAACGCCGCCGTTAGGCAATCAGCCTGAACGAGCTGCACCTGAAGGCGTGTCTATTTAAGTGTCCTGATCCCGGCGCAATTTGTGCGATCATTTAGGTAGCACCGGTAAGCTATCCGGGCCAAAGACAAAGAAAAGAAAGAAATAAAATAAAATAAAAGACAGACAGACAGTGTGCTGTTCAGAGACAGAGGCAAAGCCCCAGCTTCTGTCTGTTTAAGCCGCCGGCGAAAGCGAGAGAGAGAGAGAAAGTGAAAGAGAGAGCGGCACGCATCATTCAGCATGCGTGCTCAGTTGTGCACAAAACACAAACCCCTCTCTCTCTCTCTCTCTCCCATACATCCTCAGTAAGGGCGAACGCCCCGAGAGGATAAAAGTTTTATTTTCCAGATCCCCGTCCGTTCTCGCGTAGTATGGTTCTACACCTTCATTTGAGTCCATGTCCATGCTTTATTATACTAATTGGACTTGATTAGGAAAGCCACATACCTGTCTATATAAGACCTTACAGCTCACAGGGCACAGACCTTACAGCTCAGAGACAGAATTGTGGCAAGGCGCAGATCTGGCCAAGGTTACAAAAACGTTTCTGCAGCACTTAAGGTTCCTAAGAGCACAGTGGCCTCCATAATCCTTAAATGAAAGACGTTTGGGACGACCGGAACCCTTCCTAGAGCTGGCCGTCCGGCCAAACTGAGAAGAGCTTTGGTGAGGGAAAAGAAGAAAAGAGGGTAAAGAAGAACCCAAAGATTACTGTGGCTGAGCTCCAGAGATGCAGTCGGGAGATGGGAGAAAGTTGTAGAAAGTCGCATACAGAGCGGTGGACAGATGCTGGCAATCAGAGTGAATGCGTCACCCCCTGGCCGGTAGGCTACTTAAGCTCCCAAAAACCAGTGCACCATGTGCGAACATTTAGGTACCACCAGGTCTGAGAGGGTTGTTTGTTAAAAAAAGTGAAAGGAAAAGTGAAAAGTTAAAGAAAAGACAAAACTGCACATTAGTTTGGAGTACCCTAGTTGGGGAAAGAATCAGAAAAGAAGTGGTATGCACGGACATAAGCGCGTCCCTCGCCATAGTTAGAATATATACACCTTTTGAGTTGAGAGAGGTAAGTAAAGAGGCTTTAGTGTTGCATAGTGCTCACGCGATCTCAAACCCAAGAGGGCGAAGACTGCAGTCATGATATTCCTATTGACAGGCAGGGCACCGGAGTGGGTCACCGCAGTGTGGCCCGAAGGTCAGACCCTCAGCGCACAGGGCTCTTCCTCTCAGCAACTATCACCTGGGAGAGTGTCATCATAACCCTGAAATAATTTACCTGATCTGTCTCACTCACTCACTCATCATCTATACCGCTTAATCCTGTATTCAGGGTCACGGGGAGCCTCGAGCCTATCCCAGGAGACTTAGAGCACATGGCAGGGTACACCCTGGACAAGGTGCGAATCCATCGAGCACAGACACACACACATACACTCACTACGAGCAATTTTAGAATGGCAATTAGCCTAACCTACATGTCTTTGGACTGTGTGAGGAAACCGGAGTACCCAGAGGAAACCCACCAAGCACGGGGAGAACATGCAAACTCCATGTACACAGAGACGAGAATCAAGCCTGGCCGGGGATCGAACCCGGACCCTGGCGGTGCAAGGTGACAGTGCTAACCACTACACCAGCCGTGCCGCCTGATCTGTCAGAAATCATTTATAAATTCAAGGGCAGCAGATAGATGAATGTCTTGTGCAGAGATTGGGTGTGCCGTTCCACTCACACTCAGTTCCCATTCCAGTGGTGACCCTGGATGGTCAGTTACTCAATTCCTGGCTGAAGGTACATGAGACCGATCCACTAATACTGTGTGTCGGGCAACACGCGGAGTGTATCACCTTTTTCATTACCTGAGTGCCCGAGCTCCAGATGGTACTGGGGTTTCCTTGGCTAAACACAACTCTGTATCAATTGGCTAACCTGCTCTTTCTCAGTTTAGGGGACCCACTGAGCACAGTGCTGTCTAATGGGGATTTGAACCCCAATGGTTCCTACCTGGTCGACCTGTCGCCTGTGCCCAAAAGTTACTGGCACCTGGCTGTTCCAAGCAGGGGGCCCAAAAACTACCTTCCACCAATTGTTTGACTGTGGGATCAACCTGCTCCCGAGTTCAACCACCCCGGGGGGAAGTATTACTTCTTGTCCCCTCCCGAGCAATTGGCAATCGAGGAATACATTCAAGAGGCTTTGTCCCTGGGGTTCATTTGCCCATCCACATGCCCTGCAGGAGTGAGGTTCTTCTTCGAAGGAGGAAGAATGAGGGCCTCCGATTGTTGAGGGTTAAACACAATCACCCTAAAGGACTGCTATCCCCTACCCCTGATGAATCTGGTCTTTGAGTGCCTGCATAAGCCTGCATAAAACTAGATTTATACAGTGCTTACAATTTGATCTGCATCCAGGCACTGGATGAATGGAATACACTGTCCATTACGCTATCAGGTGATTATGAATACATAGTGATGCCATCCTGTCCCACCAACGTGCCAGCGGTCTTTCAGATGTTCATTAACAAAATGCTCCGGAAGACACTTAACCTTTACGCCTTCGTCTACCTGGATGACATATTCCTTTTCAGTGCCATATGCGCAGAACCATCTATATGTTAAGATGCAGAAATCACAATTCAACATTTCAACTTACACATCCTTTTTTGGGTTTTGTGGTATCCAGGGGCCACCTTTAAATGGACCCGACCAAGTTCTGGTCAACTAGCCCCGCACTGGACCGTTCCGTGCTTCCTAGGATTCGTCAGTTTCTTCCAGTGATTCATCCGCAACTTAAGCACCCTGGCGGCCCCAGTCAGTGCACTCAATAAAAAGAGCCTTAGTGATTTAGACAGACAGAGGAGGCTCATGGGGCTCCAAGCATTCTGGGTAGGACCAATAATTACATACCTGCACCTGCTTCTCACAGGTCTTGAACTGACCACAAAAATTTTGACTATATCCAGTTGGCAAAACGCCTAAACCCCAGTCAAGCCAAGTGATCCCTCTTCTTCACCCGGTTTGACAATGTGCTCTCGTTTCACCCGTGCTTAAAGAAGCTCAATCCATATGTCCTCGGGTGCCAGTGGGACTCCTCTGTAGAAGATCCGGTTACCCAGAGCCATCGAGCCATCGATAAACAGGTCAGGCAGGCACAGCATCATGCGCCAGATCCAGGAGCAGGACTCCCTGGAAAGTTATACGTTTCTGCCACTATCCACTCCCAAGCGCTAACATGGGGCCACAGGCCCCCATTCATGGAACACTCAGGTTTCACTAGAACGCTTGAGTTCCATGGTGAACTAAAAAAAAATTGCATCTATGGTGGACCTGCCTGACCTGCTCACAGAACAATTGTGACTGTATTTGAGTGGCTTCCTGTTGGTGACGTAGCTTCCTGTTTTTCGTATTGTTCCTGTGAAAGTTCCTCGTTTGTTTGTAACAGCGTTTAAATTATATTTTATTTTTATAATTATATTTTTCCCATTTATACTAAATAACAACATTAACTAGTTTTACGCTTTAATACTACTGGCCTTTTTCCTTTTTTCCCCCCGCTTTTTGGGAGAACGCGCGCATCATCTGACAAACAACAAGCGGAATCCATCACCAAATAATTAAAACTCCGGCACAAAGATACGTTATCATGTCTACCATTCAGCTCATTCAGTGTGTGGAGTGCAGGATGTTTAGACATTCTTCCTCCGTCGTTAGTGATCATTTTACTTGTGATAGGTGTGTGTTAGTTAGCACCCTGACGGAGAAGATATCAGCATTAGAGGAGCACATCCAGACTTTAGAGAAGGTTAGAGAGCGTGAGAGCAGCGTTATTCCCGTAGCGGAAAGTCTGAGTGACGCAGGCGGAGATAACCAGCCCCCGACTCTGACAGTAGAGGTTAGGCTAGTTAAGGCTAGCCCACCGGAGCACACCTCTTCTGCGCCAACAGGTTCGCTCTCCTCAGTGATGCACCCGCTGAGAAACCTGAGAGAGCTCTGGTTATAGGAGACTGTATACTGAGGCACGTGAAATTAGCTCGGCCTTTAGGGGCGCCAGCGGCAGTGGTCAGGCAGCTCAGGGACAATCTTATCATTTTGATTCATACCCATTCACATTTCATACAAACTTACTTCTTTTGATTGTGTAAAGCTGCTTTGCGACAATGTCAATTGTTAAAAGCGCTATACAGATAAAATTGAATTGAGTTGAATCGAACAAAGATCCACTGCTTATCAGGGCTACAGCCAGCCTGTCGTCGGGGTTTCACCCCGAGTATAACGGGCAGCTGGAGAGGGTGAATCAAGATCTAGGATCTGGTTATGCACCAAGGAGCTCCCAATAAGGGTGAGGGTTTACTGTAACACGGCAGCCTGAGCCCGAAGCCTCAGGGGTACCACACCGCGGATATATAGACAGGCAGAGCGGCAGACTGACGCGATTGCTAATCAGAGTGAATGTGGTACATCTGGCCAGATGTGGTTTACTTAAGCCGTTTCTCGACCATGTGCAAACATTTACAGTAGGTAGCACCAGGTCTGAGATTGTTGCTCTATAAAAGAAAAAAAAAAAGAGAAAACTGTATATAAAAGAGAAAAAGTAAAAAAGATAGAGAAAAGGGAAAACAGAAAAAAATTACAAAGAAAAGAAAAAAGAAAAAGCTGAAAAGTAAAATTAAAAGATAAATAAAATTAAAAAAATGAGAATGAGTTTGGAGCACCTAAGTTGGGGAAACATTCACAAACATGGTGACACCTCACTGCTTATGGTGGCCCACATTGGGAAGAAGGCGTATTTGGTTTCACGTCTCCTTAAACTTTGTAATGTGTCCACCCTTGTCTGATGGGAACGCCTGCATCATGAGCATTGTAGACCATTGCTCCAAGTCCATAGACTTTGTTCCACTCCCCAAGCTTCCCTCCACCAAGGAGACAGTGGAGCAATTAATACTGCATGTGTTCCAGATCACAATCTGCCCAGTGACATTGTCTTTGTGTTAAATTTGTGTCCAGACTAACAGGAACAAATTCCACAGGAAACTATAAATAGTTAAAAAAAAGTTTGATTCGTCATTCATTAACAAATGAATTGGCGTGATCACTGGCACTCTGGACCGTGCTGTTGTGCAAAAATAAACCACCAGAACTTATTCTCGTCTTACACGTCACATAATGATCGGGAGATCTTTCATAATGCACAAAAGAGATTATTCAAGTGCTTATTCCTGTTTTATTTAATGAAGCCTCGCCTTTCATTTTCTCCTTAAGCGATGTGTGTGTGTGTGTGTGTGTGTGTGTGAATTTTATTCTAAATAAATATTATTTTATTTTAACCAACGATACAAACTTTTGCTAAATTTTAAATGGGTCACACAGGCAATAAAAAGGACAGATACACATGAGTACATGCTTTTTTGTTTTTATAGTTACAGTTTAATGTGTAACTCCCTTCTGCCAACACACACCCTCAACGCTTCCCTATAAGCAGTTTTTTATTTATTTATTTTTTTTAATCCGTCATTGAGCAATGCGCGGATCAGTATCGCTTGAGTTTTAAGAGAAACGCAGATTAATGGTTAAGGACATCAGGACACATTTTGGACATGCTAAAAATAGCAAACCCAATCTTATTTGTGTGCTGAAGGTAACCGAGCTGCAGTTGGATTTATGCCTAGGGACTCTATAAAAAAAAAACCTGGCAGGACTGTAGATGAGAGTGAGAAAACCTTTCAGGAGAAGCAAACATAAAATGCGTCTGTCGTCGTCTTCTGGAGCGCGGCTTCGCGTCCTGCCGAGCAGCAGCTGTTTCTTCGATGAAGCGGTTCAGATTAAACTGAGCGGTTTGCCTCCTGGGAGACCCGTGGAGCTCCGGGCCAAACAGCAGGACGACAAAGGCGTTGTTTTCCGGGCCGCCGCCACGTACCAGGCAGACGCGCGTGGAGGAGTGGACCTGAGCCGCCAGCCGTCCACGGGTGGCTCGTACACGGGCGTGGAGCCGATGGGTCTGTTCTGGTCCATGCTGCCAGAAAGTCCTCACAAGAAGCTGCTGAAGAGAGACGCGTCCAGTCCTGTCCTCGTCCACATCGAGGCTCACGGAGACGGACAGGTCCTCACGCAGGGGACCAACGAGAGGCGCTTCATGGCTGACGGAGCGCAGAGAGTCCCTGTGAGAGACGGCAGGTTACGGGGAACTCTCTTCATCCCGCCCGGTCAGTTCGGGGTTCAAGTATTGCGATGATGAAATCTTATTCATTAATAATTAACCAACTGGTTTTTATTTGTCCCAGACATGATTGCAGCGTTCAAACTTTAGGCTGGAGTTTGAGAAGTTTCAACTCAGGCAGATTTATGTTTCTTAAGAAAACATTTTCTGAACATAACCCCATCACCCTACTAATGATAACCACACCCCACTGTATCCTTCCTGAGGAACTTATATACAGTGTACAGATTTTTTTTTTTTTGTTGCATATCACACTTAATATGATTCACTTAAATGATTCAGGTCATTTAACAAATTTTAATATTGCAACAATCCAAAATGCAGTTTTTAAATGGTGATTTCATTTATTAAGGGGAAGAAGAAAAAAAAAAAACTGTCCAAATCTACTTGGCACCATGTGTAAAAGTAATTGCTCTGTAAACCTAATACGTTTCGGGTTATCCTTGTGCGATATTTACATTTGTTAAATGATCTGAATCATTTACGCGAATCTCATTAAGTGTGACATGCAACAACAACAGAAATCTGTGTACCGTATGTACCGTACGTTCCTCAAGAAGTACACAGTGAGTGTGATTACCAAGGGTGGTTCCAGGTAATGCAGGTTAGTAGTTTTCCAGTAGCCTGGTGAAATATTGATTGTGTGCTGTGGACAGAGCTCCAGACTGTGACTTTCTGTTTTTTCCCCTTTGGACTTTTAATCACTGGAGGTATGTCACAGTGTGTACTGCCAGGCTTGGATGGTCATGGTACCAAGTACTAAGTCTCCTCCAGGCCCCCCGTCACCCTAAATACAGGATTGCTTAATATGTGATGATATAGTGATATAGTGGGGCAAAAAAGTATTTAGTCAGCCACCAACTGTGCAGGTTCTCCCACTTAAAACTATGAGAGACTCCACTTGTTACCTGTATAAATGGCATCTGTTTGAACTTGTTATCAGTATAAAGGGCACCTGTCCACAACCGCAAACAGTCACACTCCAAACTTCACTATGGCTAAGACCAAAGAGCTGTCAAAAGACACCAGAAACAAAATTGTAGACCTGCACCAAATCTAATCTCCTTCGATCTGGGGCTCCACGCAAGATCAAAACGCCGTGGGGTCAAAATGATCACAAGAACTGTGAGCAAAAATCCCAGAACCACACAGCGGGGACCTAGTGAATGACCTGCAGAGAGCTGGGACCAAAGTAACAATGGCTACCATCAGTAACACACTGCGCCGCCAGGGACTCAAATCCTGCAGTTCCAGACGTGTCACCCTGCTTAAGCCAGTACACGTACAGGCTCGTCTGAAGTTTGCTAGAGAGCATTTGGATGATCCAGAAGAGGAATGGGAGAATGTCATACGGTCAGATGAAACCAAAATAGAACTTTTTGGTAAAAACTCAAGTTGGGTTTTTTTTGGAGGAGAAAGAATGCCGAGTTGCGTCCAAAGTACACCATACCTACTGTGAAGCACGGGGGTGGAAACATCACGCTTTGGGGCTGTTTTTCTGCAAAGGGACCAGGACGACTGAGCCGTGTAAAGGAAATGATGAATGGGGCCATGTATCGTGAGATTAACCCAAACTGTTAAGCGTCTCTTCTGCTTGTTGCCTGTCCTTAGCAGTGGTTTCCTAGCAGATCTTCTACATGAAGGCCTGATTCACACAGTCTCCTCTTAACAGTTGTTCTAGAGATGTGTCTGCTGCTAGAACTCTGTGTGGCATTGACCTGCTCTCTGATCTGAGCTGCTGTTAACCTGCGATTTCTGAGGCTGGTGACTCGGATGAACTTCTCCTCCGCAGCAGAGGCGACTCTCGGTCTTCCTTTCCCGGGCCGGTCATGTCGCATGTCAGCCAGTTTCTTTGTAGCGCTTGATGGTTTTTGTGACTGCGCTTGGGGACACTTTCAAAGTTTGACTGACCTTCATTTCTTAAAGTAAAAGGGTGGCCGCTCGTTTTTCTTCACTTAGCTGCTTTTTTCTTGCCATAATACAAATTCAACCTCTGTGAATTAGAAGGTGTGTCCAAACTTTTGGCCTGTACTGTATATTTAGACAAAGAGAGAAAAAGAGAGAGAAATACACAAATATTTAGTACCATTTCCACTTCCCCTAGATGCTAAACTGCATTTTGTTGCTAAGTATCTGAACAACAGTATGCAATGCCAATAAAGTTCTATCTATCTAATCTATCTATCTATCTATCTATCTATCTATCTAATCTATCTATCTATCTATCTATCTATCTATATATCTATCTATCTAATCTATCTATCTATCTATCTATCTATCTATCTAATCTATCTATCTATCTATCTAATCTATCTATCTATCTATCTATCTATCTATCTATCTAATCTATCTATCTATCTATCTATCTAATCTATCTATCTATCTAATCTATCTATCTATCTATCTATCTAATCTATCTATCTATCTATCTATCTATCTATCTTATCTATCTATCTATCTATCTATCTATCTATCTAATCTATCTATCTTATCTATCTAATCTATCTATCTATCTATCTATCTATCTAATCTATCTATCTATCTATCTAATCTATCTATCTATCTATCTATCTATCTATCTATCTATCTATCTAATCTATCTATCTATCTATCTATCTATCTATCTAATCTATCTATCTATCTATCTAATCTATCTAATCTATCTATCTATCTATCTAATCTATCTATCTATCTATCTATCTATCTATCTAATCTATCTATCTATCTATCTAATCTATCTAATCTATCTATCTATCTATCTATCTATCTAATCTATCTAATCTATCTATCTATCTATCTATCTATCTAATCTATCTATCTATCTATCTATCTATCTATCTATCTAATCTATCTATCTATGTAATCTATCTATCTAATCTATCTATCTATCTATCTATCTATCTAATCTATCTATCTATCTATCTATCTATCTATCTATCTATCTATCTATCTATCTAATCTATCTATCTAATCTATCTTTCTTATCTATCTATCTATCTATCTATCTATCTATCTATCTATCTATCTAATCTATCTATCTATCTAATCTATCTATCTATCTATCTATCTATCTAATCTATCTATCTATCTATCTATCTAATCTATCTAATCTATCTATCTATCTATCTAATCTATCTATCTAATCTATCTAATCTATCTATCTATCTATCTAATCTATCTATCTATCTATCTATCTATCTAATCTATCTATCTATCTAATCTATCTATCTATCTATCTATCTATCTATCTATCTAATCTATCTATCTAATCTATCTATCTAATCTATCTATCTATCTATCTATCTATCTATCTATCTATCTATCTATCTATCTAATATATCTATCTATCTATCTATCTATCTAATCTATCTATCTAATCTATCTATCTATCTAATATATCTATCTATCTCTCTATCTATCTATCTATCTATCTATCTAATCTATCTATCTAATCTATCTTTCTATCTATCTAATCTATCTATCTAATCTATCTATCTATCTATCTAATCTATCTATCTATCTATCTATCTATCTATCTAATCTATCTATCTATCTATCTATCTATCTAATCTGTCTATCTATCTAATCTATCTATCTATCTATCTAATCTATCTATCTATCTCTCTATCTATCTATCTATCTATCTATCTAATCTATCTATCTAATCTATCTATCTATCTATCTATCTATCTATCTATCTAATCTATCTATCTATCTATCTAATCTATCTATCTAATCTATCTATCTATCTATCTATCTATCTATCTATCTAATCTATCTATCTATCTATCTATCTATCTATCTATCTAATCTATCTATCTATCTATCTATCTATCTATCTATCTATCTATCTATCTATCTAATCTATCTATCTATCTATCTATCTATCTATCTATCTATCTATCTATCTATCTTATCTATCTATCTATCTATCTATCTATCTATCTATCTATCTATCTATCTAATCTATCTATCTATCTATCTATCTATCTATCTATCTATCTATCTAATCTATCTATCTATCTATCTATCTAATCTATCTATCTATCTATCTATCTATCTATCTATATATCTATCTAATCTATCTATCTATCTATCTATCTATCTATCTATCTATCTATCTTTAACATGTAACATGGCACAGCTGTGACTGACAGTTACGGCACTGACTGTGGCCTCTGACCGTTGCAGGTTTACTGGAAGTTTGTTTACCAACATGTGGAATAAGGGGGAATGTGAATTTTAATAATAATCTTTTCAACGATACTGTCAGCTCCAGAATTACTGGAAAAGATTATGAAAAAAATTTCCCCAAATCGTTCTGAAAGCAATCATTAACATAAAAAGAAATAATAGGTCCTGTGATAGTTCCCTGTGTGTTTGTTTGTTTGTTTGTTTAGTTTGTTTATTAACATGAAACATACTAATACTTTTAAATTATCGTGTGTTGTACAGGTGAAGGTCCGTTCCCTGGAATTATAGATCTGTATACGTTAGGAGGCACCATGTGTGAGCCGCGAGCAGCTCTACTGGCTAACAAAGGCTTTGTGGTGTTTGCACTGGCTTTCTACGGCTACCAGGACATGCCTAAAACCGTGAACACACTCGATCTGGAGTACTTTGAGGAAGGTCTGACATTCCTGCACATGCAGCCTAAGGTTAGTGGCAGTCGTTTAAAAGTGATATATACATAGGAAGTGATTTTATTAAGACGGCGTTGAAGGATTTATTCATAATTTAATTAGTACGTTGCTGTATAAGGCAGACATTTCACACCTCTGAACTGGGAAACAACAACAACAGCCCCTAAGTGTCTCTGCATCTTAGGCTTCAAATTGTGAAGCAACCTGAAACTGAAACAAAACTGAAACAAAAGCTGCAGCGGATGAGCCCCAGTACTGCAGGGTTTCGCCATTTAGGTGTCATCGTGTTATATTCAGCTTTTTGCAAGCTTTACCTGTAAAGGACTTTCATTTTTTTTCATTACAAGGCTATGTGTAATCATTTGTCCTGCTTTATTCCAGTTCGGTCTATGAAAATTGTGACACATTAAAAAAAAAATTTTTTAAAGATTGATAAATGAGTCTCAGTGACTAGACCAAAACTTGATTCATTTGTGTATTTTGCAGGTGAAAAAAACAGGAATGGGAATATTGTCACTGTCAAAAGGTGGAGATCTGGCTTTGTCCATGGCTTCCTTCCTTCCCAACATTGCAGCCGTCATCTGCATCAACGCCTGTAACGCCAACACCTGGTTCCCTCTCCATTATAGGGACATGGTGATCCCACCTCTTATCGTCAACACGCAGAACATAACCACGACACCATCAGGCGTCGCTGAAGTCCTAAACGCTCTGCCAGATGTGACAGCCGAAGAGACGCGAGATACCATCATCCCTATCGAGCGTGCCAGCTGCCGGTTCCTGTTCGTAGTGTCAGAAGATGACAGGAACTGGAACAGCAGCTTTTTCGCGGCGCAAGCCTGCAGCAGACTCAAAGCACACGGGAAAGCGAACTATGAAATGCTGAGTTACGCAAAAGCAGGGCATTTTATGGACGTCCCCTACATGCCCCATTACCCCTCCGGGTTCAATGCCGCAGTGGGACAAGTGATCGAGTTTGGAGGAGAACCGAAAGCTCATGCGGACGCACAGGTTGATGCTTGGAGGAGAGTTCAAGAGTTTTTTAAAAGGCACTTGAACCGTGTTGACTATGTAAAAGCCTCACTTTAAGCAGCGCATAAAAGCTGAGAGCGATCTGGGTTCATAGAGGCGTCTACACTCCAGGTTTCTCCTTCTGGAGCTCTCTGGCCGCAGTTCATCTACTGGAGCTTCAGCAGAACATGCATTTTACTTTCAAAAGGCAGCAGTTAGACTTTGAATGAAATCTTTCAGGAAATATAATGCTCTCTTAGACATAGCCGTCGTGCTTAGCATATCAGTCGTTTTTTTGATTTTTGTAATAATCCTTGTTTAATGCTGTCTAACACTAGACGAAGTATCGGAGGGCTGGTTTTTCTACGTGCACACATTTTACAGCATTATACTGTCTCGCTTCAAACAATAAGCATTGAAAATGCAAATTATTCATATTTCTTTATGAGTATTGATCCTAAAATTGATGAAACCCTTTTTAGTAAAACTAAAAAGTGTTACTCAAATTAAAGTATTCCATGCAAAATTAGGGATTTTTTTCTTTCCATAAATAAAGATCTGTAGTGTCCGTAACCATGTCAAATTCATGTTGCAATATCTTAACAATTTAGCATTTTAGAATGATACACCTCTTCAGGTTGATGTCTTTTCATGTGAAATCGAAACTGACCAAGTTTCATCTGAACGACAGTTAAGATCGTTGAAAGATTTGAATTTAAAAAAGTTCCGGATTCTAAAACATCAAAGGGCCTGAAACTGTGTTTAGCAAATGGGTTTCTTTTTCTCTTTTAAAAAAAATAAATGTGTACGCGTGTTTGCAAAAAATGAAGCGTCGTTCGGGAGATAAGAAGCCTTAAGTATTATGGAAAATGGTGTTATATGATGTGATTGTTTTTACAATCACTTGAACCAACTAAAATCAATGGCCTACAATGGGAGACAACTTACCTTTTTCGAGTAGATGCAAAGTTGAGACAAATCAAAACCTGGAGAAATATAATTATTTGAGCCCACAACCAATACGACCTGAGCTGACAACAAATTTTTTTTAAATATCTAGATGTTTGCTTCATTGTTAAAAAGTGCTAATCATTTATTTTCAGAGGAATGAGGATTTTCTGGATAAGGAGAGAAGATCATGGCATAGCCTACATCTGATGTCACGAAAAAACTAATCAAATTGCATTCTGACCTCATAAGCCCACATGCTCTCCTTATAATCCTGAACGCCATTAGAAGACTGGAAATGTCTTTTTCAAATGGATAATATCCCCTGTGTGATATTTACAATAATCTCTGAGGTCTGTTTATGGTTCAACAAGTAATTTTAGTAATGATATTATGCCCCCTGCTGGTCAAAGCCCTAAATGTAGTAGTAGCAGCAGTAGTAGTAGTAGGCACATACCACCTTTCAGTCTGGGTTCCATGAATCAACTGGTTGTTTTTGGAGCATCACTGAAAACTCATGCAGTTGCACAGGTTGATGCTTGGAGGAGAGTTTGTTAAAAAATAAATAAATAAATAAATAAATAAATAAAAAACACTTAAACAGTGTTGACTATGCAAAAACCTCACTTTGAGCCGTGCACAAACCTGAGAGGTGAAATTTAGATCTCATTTTATAGAAACATGTGCATTCTACGGTGCCAACAGAACATTTTGAGACCCTTTCAGGTTTTACACACAATACTCACCAACGACAAAGTAAATGTTTGGAATGTTTTATTAATTTAGGAGAAAAAAAAAATTAAATACTGAAATGTGCAGTTACATACGTAGACTACCAGTCAAACGTTTTGATGCAAATTACAAATGCACTCGACACAATACTGTTCCAGAACAGCTGACCTTCATGTCTTAAAATAACAACTGACTGTTGCTGCTGTTACTGTAACTTGATTACCCAATTCAATCCATTAACAAGAAGCCGCTGTTGTTCTAGAATGTAGGAAACTATAAGCAATAACAGAAAGAACCATCAAACACATTCCGCACAAAACTATAAATACAAATTGTTCAAAGGTTTGATGTGTCATTCGTTAACAAATGGATCAGTCTAATCACTGATGTTATGTGGAAACTATCCCCCCTGGTGTGCGTTATTGGTCCAGTGTGTGTTATTCCTTTACATGACGCACACCCCTAACTTAACCCATATTTTACACTCCACATAATTTTTCAAAATGCTCAAAAACGCTCTTCAAGCCCTTATTGCTGTTTTTATTTAATAGACCCCATGTCTTTCACATGAGCTGTGGCACATTCTCAGCAGCTAATTACCTCGTTTTCTCCTTAAGCTACAGTATGTCTTCTATACATCTCACTTCTCCACTACCATTCCAGCTGTCAAACATCTGGACAAGGTATGTTTCCTCTTATACTATTATTCAATCTGTTTTTAAAGCCTGAAATAAACTTGTTTTCTGTCTGCTATTTTAATTGAAGTCAAATGAAGTCAAAATAATAAGATAACCTGGCAATGTAAAATAAGGAAGAGCATCTACTGTGACAATAGGTGGATCATTGATATTTAATTGACAGTTTTCCAATAGTAAGCTACATTCAAGACTTAAAAAAAAATTCAGTTTTGTATTCAGTGTGTGTGTGTGTGTGTGTGTGTGTGTGTGTGTGTGTGTGTACTCGGACAACTTTTCCAGGAACCTGTCCTCTGGAAAACATGACACTGCGAAAAGAAAATGTTCACTTCTCACCAAACTGCTTCCTGAGGGTCAGACCAAGGCTGTGTGTCCGCGTGAGAAATGTAGGCAACCGCTGAGGAATTTCTACAGCCTGTGAGACGTTCAGCAGATACGACTAAACCAGGAATCTCACAATTGTTCAGGCTGAAAATGAGAGACAAAAAAAAAAAAAAAAAAAACTGTGAACTGTTTTTAAGACTTCTTTATATGAATACAACAACGTCTGAAGAAAACATGCGGAAATGTGAAGGGGAGGGGGTCGATACTTTTGCACAGTACTGTACAACTACAAACGCTCCTACAGATTCATTTTCCTATGTGATGCATATTGCTCCTGAACTCCCATGCGTACGCCATTTGGATTTTTCAGCACTGTCGTCTTGCACCTCCAGGGTCTGGGTTCGATTCCCGCCTCAGGTCTGTGTGCGCATGGAGTTTGCGTGAGTAGGTACTCCAGTTTGGTGTTCCCAAATTGCCCCATAGCCAATTGGTGAATGAGTGTGTGTGTGTGTGTGTGTGTGTGTGTGTGTGTGTGTGTGTGTGTGTGTGTGTGTGTGTGCTATGGATTGGCACCTCATCCAGTCTCCTGGGTTAAGCTCCAGTCCCCCCTGTGACCCTGTATACAGGATAAAGCGCTGTAGACAATGGACGAGTGAGAGAGAATATACTGTAGATGTTGTACAGTATATATATATATATATATTGTTGTGTCTATGCTGCATAATCCTCATGGTGCTTGTATTTATGTGTCTGTTTGTCGTCTGTGCCGCTTCAGTACATCAATCAGGGCATTAAATCTGATCATTCTCATTCTGATTATTAGATAAAGAGTCAGGTTGCTGGGACGAGCCGATACAGGCGACATCACGCCATCGCCCCATCGTGTTCTACTCGGGGACGATGTTGAGAATGTTCAGTATAGGGTTACTAACCAGTCAGTCGGATCAATGATCATCCCTGAGGTGGAGTCCAGGCGTGCGCAGG
>QNUK01000146.1:552373-669873 GCA_013621035.1 Clarias magur | reverse complement strand
ATGTAAAAACATATCTGAAAACCCAAATGCACAGTTTGGTGTCTGAAGCCTCGCCATTGCCACGTACCAGCAGGACTTCTATATGAGGGGGGGGGGTTATTTGTTTGTTAGTTTGTTTGTTTTTTGGGTTTCTTATAACCGGTCATAGACCAAAGCCGTGTTGCCGGCACGGATCTGTGCATTTCATTTAGCAACACATCGGAACAGCCTCGTTACTAATTGAGAACTCGATCTGTCCGAAGGAAAAAAGACAAATGGGATCCATAAACGCCGGAGACGGTAATGTTTCCCTCTCCGAACAGTCTATCGCTAATGTCTACCGCGTTCGTTTCCGCCGGCGATGCCGAGCCCTGTAATCTAATCGACGCGTCCGGGGTTCCTTCCTGAAACTGCCACATTTACATGATTAGCATTTGCACTCCGCACACTAATCTGCTCTTTGGAGTCTTTGCTCGCGGACAAACAGCGGCATAATTGTGTTAAAAATAACAAAGGGGGAAAAAAATGTTAATCCCCCTCGTAAGGACCTTGTTTTGTTTGGATTGAGGATTTTGATATGCTAATGACAGCTAATGCGTTTCACATGCTTGTTTATCTGATCCTCTGTTTGTTCGTCTTACAGTTAAAGATGATTATCGGTGAAAGTAAACCGACATGGAGAAGAGAGTGGCAGTGTACTAATAGATGCAGACGAAGTGACTTGTTGAGGAGCGAATAACATTTGCAATGCTTTAACAATGACGAGCTTTTTTGTTCTTAGTCGATGCTAATCGGGGTTGCCAGAGTGGCGTTTTTAACCTCTAATTAGGATCGCTTTCTCACGTGGAGAGGCTACGCGTAGCAGGATTGTTAGTGAGTTTCACCATCGTCATAACTGCCAGTACCTACAGTATTTGTAAAGCGAATAATCAGATTATATTACTAATAACCGGTTGAGTCAAGTGTGTTGCAAACAAAAGGAAAGTGTACAGTAAGTGCAGAAGAACGCTGATCGTTTAAAATCGACAAATAACTTGTGTCCAACTTGCGGAATGACGAGACACACAATCATTCACCAGCGCCACTTGCACGTTACAGGAACTCGGCTGGGAGTTTTCGCCACGCCCCCTGTACAGTCCTGACGTCGCCGCCAAGACATTTCCACATGATTGTGCCATTGAAGGAATTCCTGGAAGACGTGAATCAGGCAGGAAGTCGGATTACTGAGAAATCTTTCTACCTTGATGGTGTCCAAGTACTAGTGAAACACTGGGATAAGTGCATTAGTGTAGCCGGGGATTATAAGGAGAAATAAAGGGAGTTTTGACTGTTTTACTTATTCTGTAGGTACACAGATATATATAAAATCCAAAATTTCCACGTTCGAAACGCATTCTTTATTTGATCTTAAACACGCCGATGTGCAAATTCGTCCTTTGGATACATAAATATTCTGAAATTGTCTCCAAAGAGCTCTAATGGAAATCCATCATGTTTGCTGTTCTTTTACACTGTACGTGCCGCGGAATCATAATTCAGAAGAAAAATAAACCTTTATATCGAATCAAGTCGAATCAGATGTCTTCTGCATGGCCTTTCAGAGAGCTGTGCGTTATGGCCTGGTCTGCTCGGGTCATCATTTAAGCATGTTTTTGCATGATTGCTCGGTGTGTCACGGTGGATGTTTGCTCAGTCACTTCTTGGTCATATCGGGTCTGGTTTCCAAGCAGTGGCGTAAAAATGGCCCTTCTGACAATAACAATAACAATGCGTCAATTTTATAGACGCCATACAGAGGACACAGCTGTTAATCTCTCCTGTATCACATGGAGGTTATAATTCATAGCGGGCTAGAAATAAGCCTGCACGCTGGAGACAGTTGAATTGACAAACATTGACCCAGTTTCCTGATTACATTCTATGTTCATTTACGTTCTAACATCAATCCTTTACGTGAAATACACTACAAATTGATACCTATAGCTACGACTCCATACAGCCTGTACTGTATAGAGTCGGACAAAACATGGTATCGGTGCTTAAAAGTGTGTCACCTCGGTGAAAAAGTGAATCATCAGATCGGATCATATTGCACAATTTTTCACAATACTTAACGCTTCTGATCACCTGATCCATGCGTCTTCATTTTTTTGGAAATATACATGCACGTTTATATTTTTATCAGATGAAAAGAAACCCATTTGCTAAACACAGTTTCAGGCCCTTTGATGTTTTAGAATCCGGAACTTTTTTGAATTCAAATCTTTCAACGGTCTTAACTGTCGTGCAGATGAAACCAGTTTATATTCCCCACGAGAAGACACAAAGATGATAAAGTGTATTATTCTAAAATGTAAAATTGTTAAGATATTGCAGCATGAATTTGACACTACAGAAACCGGAGCGCTTTAGTTTAAGCAGAAATTTGTACAGGTCATGTGCTTCTAGAAGCGCACACCAATTCTCGTATCAATACTCATAAAGGAATATAAATCATTTGCATTTGTCTGCATTTGAAATGATTATTGATTGAAGTGAGACAGTATAAAGCTGAGAAATGGCCATTTTCGCGGCTCATATAAAACCGTCTCTCCAAAACGGCTGAAGTTAGCAACTTGATATTTTTCGGGAAGCGAGATCGGGTCACTTTTATGTTGTATAAACTTCAGATGTAGCTTCTTTGGCCACACACATTTTCAGTATTATATGTACAACATAAAAATATATAGTAAAATCAGCACCAATACTGTGTTTTGACCGTGTGTGTATAGAGTGTATATAGGAAGATTTTTCTTCAGTTTAATAAAATTAATTGATTTTTTTTTATACAAAAAAAATAAATGCTTTTTTTTTTTTTTTTTTTTTTACATTGTAACACATTTTCTACAGTAATAAATCAATGGTGAAAATCAACACTAGTAAAACATTTATGACTTATTTTATTTGATTACAGCACATTCAGTTCATGTATGCAAATGTTTCCAGAACCAGTCTGTCACACTCTGTAGACTCCATAGATGTGATGTGCTGGTGATCCAGTACATTCAGGCGGTCAGCTGACCTCATTCTATCGCCACATAACGTTGCTGAGTCGCGACCTGAGCGACTGAAGCGACACCAGATCCAGATGCTTGTACAGTGGACGCTATGCATGATCGCTTCCCTTCTCACCCTGACCATCACTCTGGAATAGACTAATCTGGACTCATCAGGTCACATCGCTCCAAAGTCCATACAAAAGCCTTTTTTCTTATGAGTTTCACTAGCAAGTGCTTCTCTTTCCTATGGCTGCACGTGTGAGTTGTGTGCGTGAATGGAAATGCTCTTACGTTCACTATTACACATACAGTAGCTCTGGTTTCTACTGGCCATTTTTTTAAGATGCCACTTCACCAAGAGTCCCCACCTCGGTCATTCATGATTTCCATTTCGGCACTTGCCAGACGTTCTTATCCGGAGCGACTTACAAGAAGTGCTTAGACGTTTCCGTCATTGAATAGATACTTACACTGGGCTACTAGGTTACTAACTAAGTGCCATCAGTCAAACACAGTTGGGAAGGGGATTTTTGTTTTTAAATAGGGGATTAGTCCATATATGATTTTTACTGGTCACATTTCTTCTCTGACCTCGACAGTTCAGCACTAAGGAGCTTTTATATTGAACTTATGTAGTCAGTCTATTAATGTTTGGATTGTATGCAGTAATAATGATCAAATACAGTTGTCTCTGATTTTTAATATTAATATCGGTGCTTTCAATGAAGGTGACCGTGACAGATTTCTGGATAATAAACAGTAGCTATGATTAATAATGCGTGGGAGAAATGTGGTGTTTCCAGGTCAGTGTTTAAACACATGAATCCATCTTTTGGCTGTTTCCTAATAATGGGTTTCTATAGAGCCGAAAATAGATCTGAAAACGCTCGTGTTGTTTTTCTGTACTTTGTACATGCTCATGACGAGGTGAGTGTGTGAGGGATTTGGTGCTGCTTGGTTCATGTTTTTAGTGCATTAAGCCACAGTAGGCCGAGGTATTTGGCTTCTGCTTTTATTGATACAGTACATCCTCTGTAGGCTTTTAACCAAACACGTGTTTTTCTGCTTGTTCGACTTTACCTGAACGCTTCCCCGCTGCCTGTGGTGGTGATCGTGTGTGTGGGTCAGTCATGAAACAAGATAGCTTGTGTTTCCTCTGGTTGTTTGAACATACGGTAGAAACATACAGTACATCCGTTCCTGTCTAAGCAATCTAAAATTAAGAATTAGGATAGAAACTGAAATAGAAATAAAGCAAGTATTTATTCAGGGGAGAATGAGGTCTCTTATCATATCTCATATTTGTCTTTTAACTACACAAAAATATATGTAATATATATAAATATATTTTGTGTATTTCTGCCTATATTTATCTTCTGTTTATACTGAATCCGGTTATAATGTATTTGTACAGCACATGTAACAATTGTCATTGTCGCAAAGCAGCTTCACACACAATCAAAAGAAATATACAGTGGAGCCTTGGATTGCGAGTACTGTAACTCGGTCTGCGAATGTTTTGCATGTCCTATGGCTAGAACTTCTCTCTTATCAGGATTAAACAGTAGGAAGTTAATTAGCATCCAATCTTTTATATCCTTTACGCATTGCTCAACTTTATCAAGCTGGTTTCTCTCATCTGGTTTTGCTGAGCCGTATAACTGTGTGCCGTCAGCATAACAGTGAAAACTGATATCATGCTTACGGATTATGTTGCCCAGAGGAAACATGTAAAGGGGGGAAAAAAAAGCCTAAAGTGGGCCTAAAACCGAACCCTGTGGAACACCAAACTCCACTAGAGAACATGCAGAATAATCACCATTTAAATCTACGTCCTGATAACGATCAGTCAAATAGGATCTGAGCCAGGAGAGAGCCGTTCCCTTAATTCCTACTACATTTTCTAATCTGTGAAGGAGATCAATGATCAATGGTGTCAAAAGCTGCACTGAGGTCGAGTAACACAAGCATAGTTCCGCAACCCTGATCAGAGGCCCATAGGAGGTCGTTTACTATTTTAACGAGTGCTGTCTGACTGATACAGTTCATGTATGCTACTGTATTTCTATGTAGATATGAGCATAGCTGCTCCGCTACTATCTTTTCCAGAATCTTAGCGATAAAGGCGACGTTTGATATCAGCCTGTATTTGGACAGCTGACAGGGGTCGAGGTCAGAATTCTTAATTATTGGTTTAATAAATGCTAATAGGAAATAGAAAAAAATGTATCTGCACTGGCAGGGAAGCGAGATGTGTGAAGATAACAGGTTGCACTTAATGCTTTCTATTTATGGCTTATTATGCAATTTTATTTATGTGTGTGTTTTTGTTTCCTTTTTTGGTAGAAAGAGTGTGTGTGTGTGTGTGTAAGTCAGAGAGAGAGAGAGAGAGAGAGAGAGAGAGAGAGAGAGCTGGCCGGGGTTATCAGCACACAGAACCGTGTGTATGTGTGTGTGTGTGTGTGTGTGTGCGTGCTGAACATTCAATATTCAATTCACAGCGAGTACCAGCATAAAAAGTATTAGACTCACTCCGTCTGCTTCCAGGCCTTCATTCCCCAGACATCCCATGAAATGTCACAGTATCCCTCAGTCCTGTAATATGCATCATGTGGTCTCCTCCATCATCAGCAGAGAAGACTCAGGACTTTGTTATGGCCTCAGGCAAAAATATGCAGGGGGGTATCTCCAACTCTCCAACTGGCATTCATCACGATTTACACCAAATCTGTTTTTTTTTTGTTTGTTTGTTTGTTTGTTTTGCAGCTTGTTTGTTTTTTGCACATGCTGAAATTTTGACTCGGTTAAACTGATTGGCGCAGCGTGACACATGTGACACAAAACCAGGCAGAGACTAGAGGAAGTTAATTCTAAATGCCTGTTCCAGATAATATATCGTACAGTACATACTCACTCTGAGCCAGGCTGACATGATGTATCAAATAAGAAAAAAATCATCGCATCCCCAGTATATAAACCTGTATATATGGACAATCATGTATACACGAGGACAGTTCCAGTCAAAACGGGACTTTTGATTGTACAGTATTGTATAATAGAACACAGTTAAACTCTCGGAGCCATGATCGGATCGCCTGTCTGCTTCACGTCTGAAACCTCAGCCTTTGTTTAATGTCTTGGAGCGAGGTCAGGACTGTACGGGGGACGTGGCGATGACTCCCAGCCGAGCTCCTGTCACGTGCGAGTGGTGCTGCTGAATGATCTACATCTAGACATTTGGCAGACGCCCTTATCTTATTATACATCTGAGCAGTTGGGGTTAAGGGCCTTGCTCAAGGGCCCAACAGGGACAACTTGGTGGAAGTGGGACTTGAACCTGGGACCTTCCGAACCGTAGTCCCATGCCTTAACCACTGAGCTCCCCCTGACCCCCATGATGTGTACAGTCAGATGCACGTCTCCTGCAAGTTCGTGAGAAGATATCTGTTGATTTCCAAGAATCGGCGATCCGGGATCATCATTCACGGACATTTTTGTTGACTAAGAGTCTCATCATCATACTGTGTCCTGTAAATGTCGATCCCTTTCACGCTTCATCCACCAGGAGTTTCGTCTCAAGTCCGAGTTCAACTCGAACGCCCCTTATATTTTACCTTTTTGTTCAACTGAAACGCTTGGGAAGAATTTCCAAATACAACCTTAAACATAATAATGGAATGTAGTGTTTTTTTTTTCTTTTTTTCTTCAAAATTTGATTTTCTGTCTCTCAACCAAAACACCACACAGAACTAAAAAAAAAGATTTTCGCACACTGTACTTTTTGGACACTGGACATTGCTCACACCCAAGACGTTTATGGTCCGTTTATGGGCATTATTCATTTCAACATTTCATTTTGCAAAACCTTTGCACATTTTTCCATATTTCCCATATTTCTATTTGTTATTGTCTATATTTTGTACAGCTAAGTTTTCAAAATATTTTTTTAATATTTAATAATATTTTAGATTTTATTCTTGTTCTATTCCATAATTAATTTCTTACTGATATTCTTGATTGTACGGTCACAAGCGGTCAGACATTTCACTGCATATCGTACTGTGTCTGACTGTGTATGTGACAAATAAAACTTGAATTTGAATTTTTCTAATTGCTTTATTCTTATTCCTAGTTTGTTTCCTAAAGATAAGACTTTTAGCCAAATAAGGTTATGCAGGCTGATGAAGCGGTGCAGCCATGCGATGTTTACTGTACGTACACGGGCGTCACAAAATAGTGCGCGTTTCTATTCACTTGGTTACTTGCACTGTCCGATTGCAGCATCCAGGTTCGATTCCCTCCTCGGGTCTGTGTGCATGGAGTCTGCATGTTCTCCCCGTGCTTGGTGGTTTTCCTCTGGGTTCTCCGGTTTCCTCCCACAGTCCAAAGACATGCAGATTAAGGGCTAATAGGCTGTACAGTCTGAACGAGTGTGTGTGTGTGTGTGTGTGTGCCCTGCGATGGATTGGCACCTCACTTAGCACATGCCCCGCCTCATTCCCTCAGTCTCCCGGGATAGGCAACAGTCCCTCCGCGACCCTGAATACAGGATAAAGCGGTATAGACGATGAGTGAATGATTAACGTTATGGTCAGTACGAGTTACCGGTAAGTCAGATGTTCTTAACCTGCATCTCGATATGGCTGTAATCTCCTTTATAAGTCTGGTCAGGTGCAGCCTGGGTGCTGAAACGAAGCAGAACTGATCATGGTTTATTCTCGTGCATTTCTCAGCGCTCCTACTCAAATATATTCTGTTAGAAGTCCTTCTGCAGGAGTTTTATTTTTTTGTTTTTTTTTTTTTAAAGCACTCACACTCGTATGAAACTGCATAACAATTTAGTAGCCTGGGGCCTTTTTCACTATGACTCATCTTTTGCTCTGGCTTTTTTTTTTTCTCTCTCTCTCTCTTTCTGTCTTTTCAGAATCTACAGAAAAAAGATATTTCTCACAAATAATTAAAAAATATATATTTTTATTATTATTATTTATATAGCGCTGTCCTCATACTTTCTAATTCAATTCCCGACGAGAGGAAGACAGCAGATGCGATAATGTCGTATTTTGTCTGTGGTTAAAACAAGACAAAACGGGTCAGAGGAAGAGATAATGGTCTCAGTGTTTTCAGGTGGCCTCCCCTGAGAGAGAGGAGAAAATGTCAGGCGATGTCAGTGTGACACATAATGGCACTACAGCCACTCTCCAGTTACAGGTGGATGATAATGGAGGGAGATGAAAGCCTCCAGGAAGAAAAAGGAAAAAAAAAAAAAAAAGAAGAAGAAGAAGCAGAATAACAATCCGATTAGGGCAAGCAGGGCGCAGCGTATCAGAGACGCGAGTAATGACATGTGGTTATGTAGAAGGCAGACTGATGTGATCTCATGTTAGGACATAAATATCATTATTATTATTATTATTATAGTCATTTCTGTCTTTCTGTTCTAACCTGAAAGATTTGCATATTCATATTTCTAATTATGTTTAATCTTCGCTAATGAGCACGTCGCTCTAACTTCACCTCACTTGTGCTCATCATGGTCTCGTCCAAGCCACGCTAAGTTAAAAATATAAAAGATATCAAAGATATAAAATAGTATCTCAGTATACTGTATCAGGGACGGCTGGTTCTGTAAACGCCTCGAGGCATCTCATTGTTCATTCCACCTCTGTTTTTTTTTTCTTTCTTTCTTTCTTTTCTTTTTTTCTTCTTCCTGCCAGGCAATGCCGCCGTGCTGTGGTGCACCTGCTGCACCAACGTCTTCAAGACAGTCACCGGACGCTTCATTAAGAACCTGGCCTGCTCGGGAATCTGCGCCAGCCTGGTGTGCGTGCCGTTCGACGTGCTCCTGAACGCCAGCCCGCGCTGCTGCCTCTGGATCCACACGCCGATGCTCTGTCGAACCATCAAGTTTCTGCACAGGCTCTTCTGTTCGGTCACCGTGCTCAGCTTCGCGGCCATCGCTCTGGACAGGTGAGATCGCCCGCGCACTCGTCTCCCGCTACGCATTGAGGCTCAGGGTTGTGCTTTCATAACCGCACACCACAAGGTAGCTGGCTTGCGTTAAATGAATTATTTATAGGGATTTTTTTTTTTTTTTTTTTAGCCCCACCAGTAGAAGCAGAAAAATAATTCTTATTTTGGTCATGTTTGTGAATGTCAAGATATATATCAGACATAAAATCTCTACATATGTAACTACTGTCATTAAAATTCCAATTAAAAAAAAACACTATGAATCATAAGGCAATGCATGGGGGGGGGGGGGGGTGGTATGAGGCATT
This sequence comes from Clarias magur, assembly GCA_013621035.1. NCBI lineage: Eukaryota > Metazoa > Chordata > Actinopteri > Siluriformes > Clariidae > Clarias > Clarias magur. Next base: position 660,575 of record QNUK01000146.1, on the reverse strand, counting down.
CTAGCGTCGTTCAAAAAAACAAGCAGATAAAAATCTAAAACTAGTTGTTTTTAACTGACGGAACACATTTGCATAATAAAGCTGTTGTCTTTCTTGTGCTTGAAAATCAAAGTGGTCACTTAAATATGGCGTTTCGTCCCAGTCTAGTGTCGGGCCGTACAGCAAGAGAACGGTTCAGGGTTCTATTTTAAACTGTATGGAAATGGTGGTATATGGCAGAAAGAACTAGATCCAGTCATTAATGATGAAATAATGAGGTTTGTATTGCTTTATTAAAATACACACACACAAACACAAACACACACACACAAACACACACACACCAGGATCAGATTCAGGGTGGACCCAGGCCAAAATAATAAACAAAGGGTTATCTGTATTTTAGTAGCTAGATTACCTGCAAAAAAAAAAAACCACCAACAAAATTCCAGGTCCCTTCCCTGACTCCCTAAACCAAAAACGGTGAATAAATTCCCTCTTCCCAAAATAAATGCCAGTCACGCCCCTACTACTGGTGAGTGCACAAACATACAGTGAAATTATCTACAAATATATACAAAAACCAACCAAAGCAAAAATCAAAGTCACTGGGAGGCAAAAAGTCAAAACCAAACATCAAAACGACCAGAATCACCAACTCTTTCCTCTTTCCCGCGTCGCTCTCCGGTTTATATCCGGTGGCGCTGGTTGATGACGTCACTCGCAGGGCGGAAGCGGCCGTGTGGAAGGTCAGGTAGGTGCCGATGTGGGGAAACAGTCTGAAAACCTGGAGCGGAGTCTTGAGCGGCGCGCGACCAGGACACGAGACACACGCGCGCGCGCGAGACGGAGCATTTTTTTGTGTGTATGTGTGTAAATTGACTTTTCGCTCTTATCGGTCCTGGCCTGAGTGGGCGGGGCAAAACCGTGTGAGCGGTGGGTTTTATTTTTTTTTTTTAATTCTTTTTAACAAAAGGATAAAACAAAATATACATTTATAATAGCATTATACAATTTGAGTAAACATGAATAAACAAAACAAGGCACACACTAATTACACAGAAAACAAAGTATTGAAAAAAATAAAAGAAATAATAATAAAGAAAATTAAAATAGAAAAGCAAAATATATAAGTGAATACAAATTCAATGGGGTTTCTTTATTCTTCTTCTAAAAAAAACAAGGTCTCTTATTATTCCAGCAAATTTCTTGGCCTTTTTACCTTTCATATGCTCCAGTGATGGAACATAATTACAAATAAAATCTTTTTTAAAGACTGAAAAATAAGGCTTAGTTTTTATGCGTTTGCATTTGTGAATGAAAAATTTGTCTAAAATCAGAACTTTATATTAATGAAAAACTTATTATTCTTATCATCCAGCAGGATTCCAAACATAATATGTTCCTTGTCAAAAGCGGGCAGCGATTGCATCCCTGGCTCCAACATATTTGCCCAAAAGATAGCAGAACATTCACAAGAAGAAAAAAAAAACCTGATCAGTAGTCTCAATGTCAACTTTACAGAATGTACAAGCATTTTGTTCAATATTAAACTGGCGTCTTAAAAACTCAGATGATGGATAAATACCATTAAATATTTTGAAATGGGTTTCCTTTGCTTTAGGAGCCGTTCAAATTGTTTACGTTCACAGTGTAAGTTGTATTTCAGGCAGAAATCACTGAATGATAACCAGCTCCCATCCTCATTCATTAAGTGATGAACTGACCAGACACCTTTCTCAAGCCAATCAAGAATGCACAAAGATTTATACCTGAATAAAATAAATCTATTGTTCCATATTGAGGTTTGTTGTGGGGTGAAGTTATGATTGTATAATAATTTCCAATATAGCAAAACCTGTTGGTGAAATGAAGATAATTTAATTGGTAGTCTAGAAACAGTGAAATCGCATCTTAACAGAAAATCAATTCCACCCAATTTTTTAAATAAACCTCTAGGAATAGAAAACCAAAAGCTATTTTCATTTTTTACAAAATATTTTAGCCATTTACTTTTTAGCGTACCATTTACACAGGAAAAGTCGAAGGATTGTAAATCCACCATTTTCATAATCTTGTACAAGTTGTGCTTTCCTGATATAATGCACCCGTTTCTTCCATATAAAGTTGAAATTGATTTGGTTGATGGTCTTAATGGCTCTATTAGAAATAGAAAGGCAGGATGCCGGATAAATGCATCTAGACAGACTTTCCATTTTGGTCAAATAAACTCTGCCAAAAATGGATAAATCTCTCTGCATCCACATCTCAAGTCTATTTTTGCACTCATTCCATTTGTCCCAGACATTTCGCTTCTCCATCTTGATCTCATCTTTAGAAATGTGTATGCCTAAATATTTAACATTTGATTTAATTGGAATATTATATGCAGTTTTAAGGTGACATTCGTATATGGCAATAATTTCACATTTTTCAATATTAAGTTTTAAGCCTGAAAATTTTGAAAAGTAATCAACTATCTCAATTGCTTTAGGGATCTGATAAATTTTTTTTTTTTTTTAAATAACGTTGTATCGTCAGCTAACTGCCTAATTATAATTTCCTGACCAAACACATTCAATTTTTCAATTTTGGAGTTTTTGATAAGGAGGGCCAACATCTCAGTAGCCAAAATAAATAGTGATGGTGAGATGGGGCAGCCCTGTTTAACTCCTCTTTTGATGTCAAATCTGGGTGAAGTGCCTGTTGGTAGGGCAACTGAGCTATTAGTGTTTGTGTAGAACAGTTGAATAACTTTACAAAAATCCTCACCAAACCCATATTTTTGCAAAAATTTCAAAATAAAATTACGGTGGCCGAGAAGTGCAAAACAACTTAACAAAATGAAAACAAAATAACAAATTAAAAACCACAATAACAAAACCCAAAACTAAATAAAACATTCAAAAACAAAATAACAAAACCCAAATCAAAATAACAAATTAAAAACCACAATAACAAAACCCAAAACAAAATAAAACATTTAAAAACCACAATAACAAAACCCAAATCAAAATAACAAATTAAAAACCACAATAACAAAACCCAAAACAAAATAAAACATTCAAAAACAAAATAACAAAACCCAAATCAAAATAACAAATTAAAAAACAAAATAACAAAACCCAAAACTAATTTGTTATTTTGTTTTGCGTTTTGTTAATTTGTTTTCGGTTTTGCTATTTAGATTTTGAATTTGTTATTTAGTTTTCGGTTTTGTTCATTTGGTTTGCACCTCTCGGCCGTTCAGAAACGAACCGCAAAAGGTAGGTATAGTTTGCGAATGGAATTCTTACCGCTGATTGGACGAGACATCTGTCACTCAAGATATACAGGAAGTACTGTAGCGGCGGTAGATTCGTGTGTGTATGAATGTGCAAACATGTCCTGTCCTTATTGTGGTTTCAAATTTTTGCAGTTATTGTGGAATTTTTTTTCTTTTAAAAGAGACACAGCAGTTCGCAAACTAATCTTTATACCGTGATACGTCATCAGCATATCCAACATCACGGCATACGAATGTCCGTCCTCAAAGTAACGTTGAATAAATTCTATTTCCATGCTTTCTATTGAAAAATGTCATTATTTTCGTAGTTTTGCACACCGAATTTTTTTTTAATGAAGCAGAACACACAAGAAACAAAGTTAGAGACACAATTTCCTACTTCCTGTTTATCTTGAGTGACAGCTGTCTCGTCCAATCAGCGGTAAGAATTTCATTCGCAAACTATACCTACCTTTTCCGGTTCGTATCTGACTGGCCGAGAAGTGCAAAACAAATGAACAAAACCCAAAACAAAATAACAAATTCAAAACCAAAACTCCACTGCCTTGGAGATGTCAGTGTCGTCTGGTTTTACCTTTTTTTGAGGGTCCTTGGTTGGGGCGATATGAGAAGCATCTCGTCGTTTTTCCCGACTATAAATGTGATCCGTTTCCATGGGTGCACTGTGTGTTTTTAAATGCGCCATGCTCCCGTAAGTTATATTCGTTGAAAAAGCTTACTTAAATTTGGTCAAACAAATAAAAGTGATACAAATTTGTTTAATTAGTAAAATTGAATTTTATCCCCTGCGCTAAATTTGTGAGAGTACAAATTGAAGTAACAGTCCTGCCACAAAGCATCATATATGTTTATTATTTTTGCATTTTCATGCATTTTTTTTTTTGCGAATATAATTTAAAATGTAGCGAATTACAAAACTTCAAACAAAACATACTTAAGTAAAAGTAAAATGACACATTTTTAAAAACTACTTTAAAAAGTAGAAGTACACAAAGACACACACACAAACAAAACCTACTCAATTACAGTAACACGAGTTACTGATCGACAATAAATGACATTTTCTTCCCTGGTTACTGAAATACATTTTAAAGAATCATGAATATCCATTGGTTTAAACAAACAAACAAACAAAAAAAAGTGGTGTACAAAGTAAACAAATCCTCTCTCTCTCTCTCATGTTGTTTCCTTGCTGTCCGCAATCATCCCTGTTTCTGATTTCAAACATCTGCTACATAACGATGAGACGTGAGCGTGTACCAGAAATTTAAGATCAGCTGGCTAACGGGCTGTACGCTGTCTACAACACTACAATTATATATAATCATATTTAATAAGGTTTAAACCATAATCACGAACCAATTGGACACCGTGAGATTAACCATGTGAATCGAATCGACGCTGTTTATCTCATCACAAAAGTGAAAATTAAACATGTGACCGAATTTGACCCTAATGGCTAACCGTAATCGCAGCGCGGGTACCCGGATAATAAGATGAGTGAGGAGGCATCGCCAGGTGTGCGGGACAGCAAGGTTTGTTTTAGTGTAATAATCATTATAAAACTAACGTGTTGTGGCTCGAGCTAACTTTCAAGGGGAACTAGTTTTACGAGAATACATTAAAAGTAAGATGAGATGGGGCGGCTCAGTGATTAACTAGGTTAGACATTTTTCATCGATTGACAGCCTTAAAAAGAAAAAAAAATCACACTTTTGAACAGACGAGTGTTAGTGCATCATAAGGTACTAGAGCCAATTTGCGGTGGTGATGCAACTGTAGACAAGTTTTGGTGTTTCTGTGTTTCTAGATATTATGAAAATGTCTTTTTCATTTTCCTTTCCTTGTAGGTACTACTCTGTGCTGTATCCACTAGAGAGGAAAATATCAGATGCCAAATCCAGAGACTTGATCATATACGTCTGGGTTCATGCCCTCATCGCTAGCATTCCTGTGTTCGCCATTAGTAACATCACTGATGTCTACGCCGCCTCCACCTGCTCCGAAGGTTACTCTCTAGGTCAGCTGGTTTACATGGTGCTCTACAACATGACCACTGTGATCCTACCCCTAGCGGCCGTGTTTGTAGCCATGGCGCTGATCCGGCGGGCGCTGAGCACCAGCCAGAAGAAGAAGGTGATCATCGCGGCACTGCGGACGCCGCAAAGCAGCGTCTCTATTCCGTATGTGTCTCAGCGCGAGGCGGAGCTTCATGCCACGTTGCTTGCGATCGTGCTGGTCTTCGTGCTCTGTAGTTCGCCGTACATCGTGTTGTTGGCCTACCGGGCCCTTCCGATCACCGGCCAGCCCTTGCAGTGGCTGCATCTAACCGCCATCTGGCTGCCGAAAGTGTCTCTACTTACCAACCCACTGTTTTTAGTGCTGGTGAACCGGTCGGCACGGCGCCGCCTGTTGGACGCACTGGCACACGTTCAGCGCCGCTACAGCCGGAGGAACAACTCGATAGGCATCGGAACAGCATCGGAGCCTGGAGCGCTCGGTGGGGAAGCGCTCGCCCGCTCAGGCAGCCAGCTGCTCGAAATGTTCAACATTGGCCAGCGTCAGATCTTCAGGCCGAATGAAGAAGAGGACGAAGTGGAGGTGAATGAAATTGCAGCGGTAGCCAATTTCCAGCCCAGACCTGAGCAAGCGGCCGCAGCCTCGGTAGGATTGGCGGGAGAAGGAGGAAAGGAAGAGGCTTTGGCTGTGCCAAAACACTCCCCTGTTCAATACTGTGCATATTCATCCTCGCAGGTGGCTCCTGCAACACCCACCGACCCCGAAGATGCCACTCAGTTCGGGTTCGGTCCGTTCGAGCTGCCCCCTCAGTGGCTTCCTGAAGCTAGAAACAGCAAGAAAAGACTGCTGCCTCCGCTGGGTAACACGCCCGAGGAGCTGATCCAGACCAAACAGTCCAGAGTACGACCCGAGCGGCGCATCAGCAGGAACAACAAGGTCAGCACCTTCCCCACTGTGGACCCCTGAGACCCTCACCGAGCACCGTGAACAAATCCGTACAAAATTTAAAGTAATAAAGAAAACTCTTCTTTCTTTCATTTTAAAAAAATTTTTTTTTTTAAACAAAATTTACCAGCAGTATAGAAATCTTTTCATCGTGTTGTACGTACAGTAGCTAGATGTTAGCTAATCTCAGGCTCCAGAAACAGGTCAAGGGAAAGAGTTTCATAGAATCGAGAGATTTGTATGAAATAATACAAACTGGGTTTAGAAATAAAATGACATACAAAAATGTTATACCGAATTAAAGGCAAAAGTTGAAATGTGTAAAGTTCGAGTACGCAATTGTTAATTCAGATCATGTTTTTGTAATAATTAGCATCTCGCAGTTTTCAATAAAAAAAAAATCTACTTAGAGATGAATCCCTGGTCTCGTACACTTCAGACTCTGTAAACACACGAGAAAAAAGAAAAAAGAAAAAAAAAAACAGAAGATGTGAACCACTGACACGCAGCCAATTTATAAAACTCTGCCTCCTGCATTAGCTTTAGGGGTTTTTAGCATAAGTGCTGTTTCAGTGCAATAGCTAAGAGTGAAGATATGCAGAAGTGGGTTTTTATTTAAAAATGTCATTACAAAACAGCTAGCTTTATTAGATTTTTGCAAAAGCTGTACCTTAAATCTGAATAACCAAATTAATTAGCAGGAAGGCAGCCAGAAGGTTTTATACTGACCGGTACCAGTTTATGCTTATTTTCATTAGCATCGTGTAGCGTTAGCATGTGTTTCATTCTGGCTATGCTTCTCAGACGATTATGTGCAGTATTATAGTTGTTCCGAGGGGCTTTGCGACAAAATGTCTGGTAAATAAAGAAGACTTCAAGCACAGTGCAATGCACACAGATGAGACTCTTAGTCGGAGTAAAGTTTTAAAGAAAGCCGTACTGTACATCCGCGAATGATGATCCCAGCAAAAGGTGGCTCGGAACACTGCAGTCGTTCCTGTGATCATTCAGCGGGTTGATCAGGCGCCTGATCCTTGAAAATCCACAGATACAGTGGGTATAGAAAAGTATCACCGACACCTTTGAAATAATCACGATTTCACGCTTCAGCCTGAAATGAGGACGAACATAAGTGTGTTTTATCCAGCTGAATTTATTCAGTGCAACTTTTAAAATCCAAGTAAAAGAAGAAGAAGAAAAAAATGTGTGCGAAAAGAAATATAAGAATAATATAAAAAAAAAAAAACAATCAGTGATTTGGAAATGGATCACTCCTGCCTAAAATAACTTGTACACTCAGTCTGCGGAAGCTAATAACCGTCTCAATGGCACACAAAGCTTTGCACATCTAGACTTTGCGATATTTGCCCAGAAGCGCTCGAGCTGAGCTACATTTGATGGTGATGGGTTTAAGTCCGGAATCTTGTCACGTTCTCATTACCAGATTTACCTTAAGAATTTGACAGCGTTCTGCCCCGTCCATTTTCCTTCTGTCCTGACAAGTGATCCTGTCCCTGCTGCAGAGACACTCCCCATAACAGGATAACGCAACTTGTCGCCAACTTGCGTAAGACACAATCATTCACCAACGCCACTTGCCCATGACAGGGAGTTATTGCCACAATCCTGACCGTGAACACCACGGAGCCATTTCCACGTGTTTGGGGAAAATTAAAGGAGTTCCTGGGAGGCCGGCCGCGAAGCCGGGAAAACGTTCTACCTTGACGGTATTCAGGCACTAATCGTGTCCTTTAATTCGACTTGAACGCCAATTAAATTTAGATGATAATTAACGAGAAATGACAAAACGGAATCCCAAGCAACGTCGAGCTTGCCTTCAAGCTTTCATCAAGGTTTCCTTATCATGGTTGCTCAAGGCTCTCAAGTTGTTTCAGTCTGACACGAAAAAAAAAAGAAAACAAAAACAAGCCTACAGTAATTCAAATACCCTTTACTGCTGCGGCGAGCGGAAACCCATGTCGGAAACGACATTAAAAATGTTGACCGCTGAGCAGGATAGGCTGGACGATGAGGAGACCGCGTCAGATTCCAGTCCTGTCAGCTGATCAAAGGGAATCTGAGGCTATCATGGGAACCGAGACTAGACAGGTGAAGAAAAAAGGTGGAAAAAAGGTCCCACAGCTTCTCTATTATTAAAAAGAGTACCAGTACCTGTCTATCAATACTCCAGTGTGGACTGTGGCTAAATAATCTGCACAGCCTGCTCATTTTCCTGTGTAAACTTGCGCGTTGTTTACTGCCAGGACTCAGGTGCACAGCCAGACCCCAGACAGTCCGAGCCTCATTCCTGACCCAGGTCGTATCAGTAGACACAGATGCAAGCTGACGTTTCTGGAGCGGCGGGATAAGGTAGCAGATGTCAGGGTTTTTTTTTGTTTGTTTTGTTGGTTTGTTTGTTTGTTTGTTTGTTTGTTTGCTTTGTCTTCCTCCCTGTCAATCATGTATGCAGAGTAGAAGAAGGTGAGGAATCAATCAGGCGTGATTTGGAAACGGTTGAGTCACTGGATGTATTCGCCGAGGCTGAGGTCTGAATGGAAGGGGAGCAAAAAAGAATAAACTGGGCTTTTTTAGTCCTCTTTAGTCCTTGCTGGGTCATTTAGTACGGAAATAGCTCTTCCATCATCTTTACTTGTCATAATGAGATGCTGATGTGTTTTTCTGCTTTTTGGGTTTTTTTTTTTTTTTTTGTATGGGAGGCATTAATAGAGGGTTTTTTACAAATCTTTTCCCTTTCTGGTTTTACTGTATTAGAGACTTGATGACGACAATGTTAACAGTACATGCTTATTCTCTTCTCCTGACGCAAGTGAGTGTGAAATATAAAACCATTAATCTGTTCAGAGTCAAAAGCAGCATTGTCATATATAACAATTGTTATTGTTATTTCATTGTTCTGAAAAGAAAAACTTCTTACTGGTACAGTCTATATATATATATATATATATATATATATATATATATATATATAACAATGAAATAACACAACACCAACACTCCGTTGTTATTCTAAGACATGGAGGTCAGCTGTTCTGGAGCAGTTCTTATTGTCACAAGTGCATTTGCAAAACCCATCAAGCAACCACCATGATGAAACTGTCTCTCATGAAGACCTTCCCAGGAAAGCGAGACCAAAACGTACCTCTGCTGCAGAGGAGAAGTTGATTTAGAGTCACCAGCCTATCAGAAATCACCAATTAACCTCAAACAGCACCGCAGATCAGAGCGGTTACGAAGCTTTACAGAGCAGATATACATCTCCATATCCAACTGTTCAGAGGGGATTATTTGCGTATATGGAGGTTCATTTGTTCAGAACATTATAACCATCTAGGTTTTCCGTTCCCCTTGTCTCTTGGACCGTGGGACCGGATCCTCCATGGATTGGACTTGTCTCGGACTTGGACTTGTTTTGTTTTTTTCCCCCAGACATCTGATTGGCCAACGTGGCTCTGAGATAGCGATGATATCACTCCTTTTGGTTCGTGTCAGCATGTTTTTGGGGCCACTTAGGGACATTACAGTCTCTGCACATGCGGCAATAGAACTACTGGCACCCTTCATGAAAATGAGCCGAAACCAAATGTGCAAAAATTACCAGCATGTGCAACGATCATAAACACACAAGAACGATGAAGTGCACTGATTCAATGCAGTTCTTCAAGACTCTTACATTATTTTCATGAATAATTATTCCCGCATACAGTTAATACAGCATGCGGTGTATGTCAATTAAAGCCAGATTGCAGGAGCACATGCCTTGATGTGCATCTAGAAAGAAAGCACAGGTCGTTAGTATTCAGTGCCACGCTCCTCTGCACTTCCTCAGGGATAGCTCATATTCGTTCAATCAAAAGGCTTCAAAAGCCCTGACCTTGTCACCGAGTCGTGTGAACAGCTTGCTGAGAGTCTTAATTACTTCCATTGAGATGACAGTATTGAAGGCCCTGTTTATTTTCTTGAAAGAGGTGGATCAAAAGCGTAGACGGACATCTGAATAGTGCTGTGAAAACATCTTAGCCGTTATACAGAAGGTTTTTTTTTTTTTTTTTTCTTCATTCATTGCTTAATTTGTTCATTGTTACAGGTAGATTTTTCTAGTAATTAAAAAAAAAAAAAAGTAGATAACGGCAGCACATAAATTGATAATTGAAAATAAATAAAGAAAAACAAAAATTTCATAGAATGAAAGGCTTTTCTCTGACGAGTCTCTGGTTTTCTTATGGACTGTCCTTCCAGGTCGTAAAAATGTGTCGGAAAGTTTTTAACCCAGTTTCAAGAAGATTCTTCGTTTTTTTTCTTTTTCTTTGCACGATGCGAAGACTCGATCTTGACGCTGTTACGACCTGCTCAGCTAGAACTGGGCGTGTCCTGGGCTTGACGATGACGGTCTACCTCCCTAGAAGTCGTTTCTTCTGGTTTTGCCGTTGTGTTTTAGAAGGTACATCCTGTAATCCCTAGCTCACGTTACCATGTACCAAATGATCAATATCGTATAGTTCTCTACATTGCCGTTAAGTAGCTTTATTATTAAAACTGTCAGTAACGCCTGTTTTATTGAAACACCGTGTTTAGTCTCTACTGAAGCAAATTTTCATATTCATGAAGAAAGAAAATAGGACTGTGTGGTAAGTTTTAGTGTCTCAGTGCCAAGGCGGAAAGGTTTGTTTAATTAGTGATGAGGTTGCTTGGTAACTGATGAGCTTCATCAAAGCCAGTGTCGTGCATAATGCAATACTTAAATCAGAGCTTTTATTGCCTTTCTCGTTTTAAACACGGTCGCTCAGGCCTTTAAACACCCTTTAAAGGCTGCTGATTCATCACACCGTCCATTTTATGGTGACTTCAAGTGCAGCTTTAACCTGGTGTTATTACCCTGGGTCTGCATTTAATTTGCTGGGAAAGGTAGCACATGTTGGAGAGTCATACGGGTTATTCTTTCAGAGAATTCTGAGCACAGAGCATACTGTGTGCATCAACTTGTTCAGGTGCTCTAAAGCCTGATTACAGCAATGCAGTTTAACTGTGATTCATGTATCGTAGGTGGATAAAAGCAAATACAGGAGACCAGAAAACAATAAGCCAGTACAGTTCTTTATTTGTGCAACTCATTTCCTAAATCTGGTTACAGTGATGCATTAAAAGATATTAAGCTTAAATATATACTACTACCAATATTACTGCTACTAAAACCACTACCACTACTATTACTTTGACTAATGTTACTAATGATACAATGATACTATTTTCACCACTACTGCTACTATTTTTTTTATTAATACTACCACCAGTTACTAATACTATTAAAACATATACTACTACTACTACTACTACTATTACTAATGTACTAATGTTACTAATACCACTACCATTACTATTACTGTTAATAATTAACTAATGTTATTAATACTCCTACTGTTACTCACCAAATTATTATACTTAATATACTTAGTAACTGGTAGTAGTATTTGTAATATAAGTAGTATCATATTACTAATACTACTATTACTAATACTACAACGTTATTACTACTACTGTTATGAACTACCAGGTACAGTACTACTACTAATGTTACTCATGTTACTAATACTACGACGTTACTACTACTACTACTGTTACTAATACTACTACCAGTTACTACTACTAATGTTACTCGTGTTACTAATACTACAATGTTACTACTACTACTACTACTACTCTTACTACTGTTACTAATACTACTACCAGTTACTACTACTAATGTTACTCATGTTACTAATACTGCGATGTTACTACTACTACTACTGTTACTAATGTTACTACTGTTACTAATACTACTACCAGTTACTACTACTAATTACTCATGTTACTAATACTACGATGTTCCTACTACTACTACTACTACTACTACTACTGTTACTAACACTACTACCAGTTACTACTACTAATTACTCATGTTACTAATACTACAATGTTCCTACTACTACTACTACTACTACTGTTACTAATACTACTACCAGTTACTACTACTAATGTTACTCATGTTACTAATACTACAATGTTACTACTACTACTACTACTCTTACTACTGTTACTAATACTACTACCAGTTACTACTACTAATGTTACTCATGTTACTAATACTACAATGTTACTACTACTACTACTCTTACTACTGTTACTAATACTACTACCAGTTACTACTACTAATGTTACTAATACTGTGATTTTACTACTACTACTGTTACTAATGTTACTAATACTACTACCAGTTACTACTACTAATTACTCATGTTACTAATACTACAATGTTCCTACTACTACTACTACTACTACTGTTACTAATGTTACTAATACTACTACCAGTCGCTACTGCTACTACTACTAGTGTTACTACTGTACAAACTGCACTTATGTTACAAATACAACAACCAGTTAAAACTACTATTACTACGGTTATTAATACCAGTCCTACAGCTGCTAAAACTACTATTACTAATGATACAAATACTGAATACTTTCACCACCACAACTACACCTACTTTTGTTACTAATGTTCCTAATACTTCTACCACTACTAAAACTACTATCACTACTACTGTTAATAATGTTCTAATGTTACTAATACTATTACCAGTTACTAATACTACAACCACTAAAACTACTGTTACTAATACTATTACCGGTATTCTTGCTACTAAAACTACTACCACTACTATTACTTTTACTAATGTCACTAATGATGCAAATACTCCCTTCACCACCACTACTACTGCTTTTGTTACTAACATTAGTAATATTACTACCACTACTAATACTGTTACCACTCCTACTGCCACTACTAGTGTTAGTAAAGTACTAATTCTACTAAAACTACTACACTACCATTACAGGCACTACTATTACTAATGGTACTAACACTTTTACCACCACCACAACTGCTGTTATTAGTGTTACTAATGTACTAAGGTTGCTAATACTACTACCACTTACTAATAATACTATCGCTACTTATACTTTTATTAATATGACTAATGTTACTACTATTACTACTACTACTATTCACTCACTCACTGCTATTCTCTGCACCGGTTAATCCTGTATGCTGGGTCACGGGGGGCCTGGAGCCTATCCCAGGAGACTTAGGGCACAAAGCGGTGTACAGGGTGCCAGTCCATCGCAGGGCACACACACACATACACACACACTCAGACACTGAGTACAAATTTTACTAATACTACTGCCACTACAATTAAAAGTACTATTAATAACAATACTAACACTATGACCAAACAACTTCTGTTACAAATGTTACTAATGTACTAAGGTCATTAATACTACTTCCAGTTCCAGTCGTCCTCCTCCTACTACTGTTATTAATACAAGTACCATGACACTATTGTTACTAATGTTACTAATACGACTACCAGTTACTATTACTACTACCAATACAACTGTTACTAATGTACTAATGTGACTATACTACTATAGTCACTACTCAAACAGCTGCTACTTCTTCTAGTACAACTACTACTCCTAATGTGTATTCAAACGGGAAAAGGGACTCTTGGACTAGAGAAAGGCTTGGAGGGACACGGAGTCTTCCAGAATTTTCCTCTAACACCAGTGACATGTCTCACCACGGCATGCATCATGGTGACAGATGGTGATGGCTTTCAGTTCGACACTACTTACATGAATATGATAATCAGTTGGGTTTAATACTTAAAATACAAAGACTTTAATTTAGACAGAATGCATGTGTAATCCTTTCAATCGCTCATCCTCATGCCTTTAGGAGTGTGGGTCAGAAATACAGGTTTCAGGTTCAAATCCCACGACTTTACCAAGTTACCACTGTTGGGCCCCTGAGCGAGGCCCTAAACCCCAAACTTGTCAGACATGTAATGAGATAAAAATGTACAGTAAGTTGCTCTGGACAGGGGCGTCTGCCAAATGCCTAAATCTAAGCAAAGTAAATTAGGTTTCAAATAATACAGCTAAACAACAGGGTCATATTCCATTTCATCCAAAACGTTATTGAGGGTCTATAACAACCGTCTAATAATAGTAATTCTAAAGGCTACGCGCCGCAATCAAGAGCACTACCAAGTCTCTCTCTCTCTCTCTCTCTCTCTCTCTCTCAGTGCGTATGAAAGACAGAGAAAGTGTGAATGAGTGCTTGTGTGTGAAGGAGACAGAGAGACAGAGACAGCATATTTACTGATGAATGGAAAAAGCAGAAGAATCACCATGGCAACATGCTCCACGCTCCCATCACTCGGTGTGTCCTTGCTCCTGCTTGCTGTGTGTTACACACTTGCAGGAAGCCCTCGGCACACAGGGTGTTCATTTAAGCCCATCGGCTGACGAACAAAACGACGAATTCACAAATGCTTTTTTTTCCCCCCCCTTTCTGCAAAGTCCATTAAACAAACTCGTCCTGTCCACCTCTCAAGACGTATTCTTAAACTCGTCAGACGCTGCCGAGTGACTCACCGATCTTCTGAAGTACTTTTTCCTTTGCAACTTTCCAACAAATGCGTCTATAAATAACTGCACTTTATATTTTTATCCATTCGTAGTTATATATATCGTGTGCGACTACACACGTGGACAAAATTGTTGGTACCCTTCGGTCAATGAAAGAAAAACTCACAATGGTCACAGAAATAACTTTAATCTGACAAAAGTAATAATTAAAAAAAAGTCTATGAATGTTAACCAATGAAAGTCAGACATTGCTTTTCAACCATGCTTCAACGGAATTATTAAAAAAAATAATAATAATAATAAATAAAAAAATAAACTCATGGAACAGGCCTGGACAAAAATGATGGTACCCCTAGAAAATACTGAGAATAATGTGACCAAAGGGACATGTTAATTCAAGGTGTGTCCACTAATGAGCATCACAGGTGTCTACAATCTTGTAATCAGTCAGTGGGCCTATATATAGGGCTCCAGGTCGTCACTGTGTTGTTTGGTGACATGGTATGTACCACACTCAACATGGACCAGAGGAAGCGAAGGAAAGAGTTGTCTCAGGAGATTCGAAAGAAAATTATAGACAAGCATGTTAAAGGTAAAGGCTATAAGACCATTTCCAAGCAGCTAGATGTTCCTGTGACTACAGTTGCACATATTATTCAGAAATTTAAGATCCATGGGACTGTAGCCAACCTCCCTGGACGTGGCCGCACGAGGAAAATTCATGACAAATCAAAGAGACGGATAATCCGAATGGTAACAAAAGAGCCCAGAAAGACTTCTAAAGAGATCCAAGGTGAACTTCATGCTCAAGGAACATCAGTGTCAGATCGCACCATCCGTCGTTGTTTCAGCCAAAGTGGACTACATGGGAGACGACCAAGGAGGACACCATTGTTGAAAACAAATCATAAAAAAGCCAGATTGGAATATGCCAAACTACATGTTGACAAGCCACAAAGCTTCTGGGAGAATGTCCTATGGACAGATGAGACAAAAATGGAACTTTTTGCCAAGGGACATCAGCTCTATGTTCACAGACGGAAAAATGAAGCATATGAAGAAAAGAACACTGTCCCTACTGTGAAACATGGAGGAGGCTCTGTTATGTTCTGGGGCTGCTTTGCTGCATCTGGCACAGGGTGTCTTGAATCTGTGCAGGGTACAATGAAATCTCAAGACTATCAAGGGATTCTAGAGAGAAATGTGCTGGCCAGTGTCAGAAAGCTGGGTCTCAGTCGCAGGTCATGGGTCTTGCAACAGGACAATGACCCAAAACACACAGCTAAAAACACCCAAGAATGGCTAAGAGGAAAACATTGGACTATTCTAAAGTGGCCTTCTATGAGCCCTGACCTCAATCCTATTGAGCAATCCTATTGAGCAATCCTATTCTTTGGAAGGAGCTGAAACATGCTGTCTGGAAAAGGCACCCTTCAAACCGGAAACAACTGGAGCAGCTTGCTCATGAGGAGTGGGCCGAAATACCTGCAGAGAGGCGCAGAAGTCTCATTGACAGTTACAGGAATCGTTTGATTGCAGTGATTGCCTCAAAAGGTTGTGCAACAAACTATTAAGTTAGGGGTGCCATCATTTTTGTCCAGGCCTGTTCCATGAGTTAATTTTTTTTATAATTCCGTTGAAGCCTGGTTGAAAAGCAATGTCTGACTTTCATTGGTTAACATTCATAGAATTCTTATTTATTATTACTTTTGTCAGATTAAAGTTATTTCTGTGACCTTTGTGAGTTTTTCTTTCATTGACCGAAGGGTACCAACAATTTTGTCCACGTGTGTATAAACACCCTTCCCTCAGCAAATCGGTTTCCCTTCATCCTTTTTTTTTACTAAGACCAAAAAAAAAATTTTTTTTTTTAATGCAGATTGTCATGTTACCCGAGGAAGCTGCTGAGAAGTGTAACTTCGGAAAAAGCTTGTGAAGTTGTGACCATGTGAATGAGCTGTTACTATAGAAACGATACTGTACTAGACCGTGCATATTCATATAAAGCTGTGCGTGTTGACAGCTGCAGTACAGTCAGAGCTGCTGAAATTTGTCAAAAAGATTTCAATTCCATATCATTTAGCATTTGTATGTTAAACGAACCCGTTCTATTTCATACATCAAAGGTATCTGAACCAAATCAGCATGCAAGAAGTGAAGTCCTTAGGTCCAGGATATTTTAGGGAAGTGAGGTGAGACAAAGGGCTGACACGATGAGGAATTTAATCCGGACAACGTGTAAGCTCAAGGTACAAAATGTACAAAACAAGATCGAATCGTCTGCTCAGAACTGCCGAGATCAGCACGAAGATGAACATGTTATAGAATCAGAACTAGTGATCAGTTTAAAATGTCGCATTCATGTTGATTAAGAGACTCAGTTATACTCTAGATATACATTTTTGTATTCGCAAAGCTTCTTAAGCTTAAAAGTTCCTCCAAGTGATGAAATTCTAAGAAAATTCTGAGAATTCTGACATTTTCTTAAAATTGACCCCTTAAATTTAGGATCAAGTCCAAAGATAAAAATGATTCACGAAACCTCTTAGCCCTAAAAACAGCTCCTGAGGAGGTTTAAGAGTTTCTATAGCAGAGGACAAAATGGCAGAAAGAAGAGGAACATTCTCCAAACACTGAACGTCAAGCTAAAAGTGAACACTGCTCTCCTGTCCAGTTTGATTTTCTTGCCGTTTTACTTCTTTACATCGCTCTTGGCTGGTTGTCCAAGGTTGCATCCAAAAGTGCAACAAAAATAGACTGTCCTGCTGTACTATCGTGTGCTGTACATTGGGAAAAGGCGAGACATCATTTGCTCCCATCAATCTAAAATGGGGTACAAATCACCTCTACACCTAGGTATCATAATAATAGTGTATCGTATCGCCGGTTGGGCCGTGGTGATGCCGGTCACTAGTAATAATCTGAATGTGCTAGTTAATGTCTCTCTAAGGTGTAGCATGCGTATAAAATATAAACATTTGAAGGAGATTCCTTTTTCATTTATTATTTTCTACGTGATTTGACATTTTTTTTTCCGTCTTATTTTTCTTCCAAACCACAAAACCATGCAAAGCTTCTTTCCTTCTGCTATCCACATCGACATCTCCATCTGCCCCCTGTGCTTTCTGAATATAAATTTCATCAAGCTTAGGTTGAAGGTTTTTTTAACCTCTATCGCTTTTTATTAGGGTGAGGTTTACTGCAGTACATCTTCAATTGCTTAATCGTGTCCTATTCTTTCCTTTCAAGGTGGAATTTTTCCTATGTATTGTATTTTGTCTGTTTGGAGCTCACACTTCTTAGTAGAGAATAGAGGTTTTAATATCTGCTTTGATTTCACAATAAATTTCTCACAATTAACCAGTGATCGTTTCTGGGTTTGTAAATGAGATTTGGGCCGAACCAGAAAAAAAAAAAAAAATCAATGTGGTGGTGACCATTTGGAATGGTATTTATCGTAAATTTAATCTTGGACTAAAATGAAGATATCGGTTGAGAGTAATAACTTGATTCATCTAAATGTGCAGCTATATATTTATGGTGTCATCATGTATATTGATTCAAATGAATTTCACATCTTTACGGGCTACAATTACGATCGAGCAATGTCCATCATCATCCACTGTATGGGAAACAATCTGACATTGAGAATATTTTAATAGAATGGCGACCCCTGCTGGCTGAAATAAGCCACCCCACCCCACTTTTTGGCATAGTGGTTAGCACTGTCGCCTTGCTCTTCCAGGGTTGAGGGTTCAGATCCCACCTCGGGGTCTGTATGCATGTTCTCCCCGAGATCGGTGGGTTTCCTCCTGGTACTCAAGTTTCCTCCCGCAATCCAAAGACATGCAGATTAGACTAATTGGCGTTCCCAAATTGCCCGTTGTGGCAATCTTCAACACACCTCTGTACCTCATGAGCGGTGCCTACCTTTTTAGAGGTCATAGGTCAGTGACCGGTCCGGGCTGACAGCTTGACTCTCCACCACCGTGGTGTGCAGAAAGGCATCCCAGAATGCACAGCAAAACCAAACCTGAGGTGGATGATTCCCAATGGCAGAAAGGACCACATCAGGAAGGAATCTGATCCATTTTACATCCAAGAAAAACCCAGGAGACCAGCAGCGCCTGAGAAATCCAAGCCAGCCCACCCGGCTTCAGCACCAAGGCAAGGATTTGATCTCAAATGGATCATAAGGTTTTGCAGAGACGTGTGAAGTCCATGCCAGCTCCAGTGCACGACTGTCAGAAAAACAAAAACGGGGTATAGTGAATAGTGAAAAAACTCGATTTCTTCACAAAATATCTTCATTGATGGTGCAAATCAAAAAGGTTCTCCAAGGGTTCTTTGAATAATAAAAGTTTTAGCACCCTTCCTTTCGTTTCTGATACTGAAACCTGTGGTAGAGTTTTACACAGACTTGTTAAGAGTACCTTAAAGATTCCTAATGGTCCACATACACATCGTTTAAATTTCGGCATACTTTGTTCACTGTAAATAGAAGAATTCGACACATTATTCAATCTATAATGACTGCGAAACAAATTATATTATACATTTTTGACATACAGTATGACGTAACAGGGTGTAATGAAAATATGTTTTTAAGCGATTTTTTCCCCCACCAATAGTTCATTTTCAGTTCTGTTGCACTTTAAAACTCATCCATTCTCTGCAATGCACTCTTAGTTTTTATTTATTGTTCTTCACTTCAGTCTGTGAAATTCTGGAGACGTTTTACTAGTTGCTGAAAGAACATAAATCCAACTTCAAGATGTAAATAAGTTTTTAAAATTTTTTTTTTTTATCTAGAATTACAAACCAAATTTTTATATGAAATATTCTCTTTTTAAAATTTCCCCAGTTTTATTTGTCTCTTTCAGTATTTTGCTCCTGTGTATTTTTTGGAGAACGCCCACATACCGTGTATCTTCTTTTTGTGTTTCGCCTCGCCACACTGTGGGAAACGTGTCGTGATTTGTTTAGGGGGTGGAGCTAAAGGTCAAAGGACTTCTTTCTCCCAATTCCATTGAGCTAAGAGGCATTTGACACCTTCTCTTAAAGCTCAAACATTTGGACAAAGGGAAAACGCCAGAATTGTAAAATTGCACAAATCTGCCAAGGGGGAGGCATTTTATTAAAGGGAAAGAAAACAACAATAGTAACCGTATCACAACACTGATTTACATCAACTTAGTTATGAGTAAATTTAAGTTACTTTTGTCACAAATCTGACTTTTACTGCAACTAAGAAGTTTTTTTTTAAAATGTATTTTTTACTTTAGTTCATTGAATATAAACCGAATCAGGTCGAATCTGTAACACTGTACGTACAGTTCGCTGTTTCGTGAGAGTAATAATAATTTAGTTATAACTTATAATAGTTTAGTTGATGTAAACTTAAGCTAGTTTAGGTACAAATAGCCTGAAATTGTGTTGCGTTTTAGTGTGGAGGGGAAATTCAATCAATCTCTTTTGAATTAATGCGTCTCACATTCCCACACATTCAGTCCTGTTAGTACCAGTGATGTAAACTGAACATCTGTTTGGAGTAAATCTCATGAACACCTCATTCTTTCTCAAACATCAAACGACTGGGCCAATTTGGAAACATGATGTCACTTCCTCTTGTTTATTGTGTTAATGTTAATACTTCACTTTGAGAAGAGAACCACATCTAACCGAGCAAATGATCCATTTTAGGTTTTATTGTCTTTAAGAATCCCGATAAGCTTTAACAGTGTTTAGCTGTTCCAGTTTTCAAAATTGTCTAGTTTCTTTCATTTGAGACTGTTAAAGTTTCTTGTTCTTTTTCCCCGCTGGACTTTTAGCATTTCTAAACAAATTTACATAAAAGAACATCTGTTCCATCAATGATAATAATAAGAAGAAGAATAATAAGAATAATAAGAATAATGTTATTATTATTAATAAAAAAAGTTTTTTTTATGCTGAAGATGATTTAAAGGTGATTACAGGAGAAAAATTACTACAATTACAAAAAAACAAAAAAAGAACAGAGGGTGTTCGAGTCAAACTGGGACTTTTGATTGCACAGAAAGGGCATACTGTAGGGCATGACAGGAAGAGGAATGACATCACATCTACTGTATCATTAACATCAGGATAGATTCCAATGCAAAACCTTACTCTGAAATAGACCGAGGTGGGCACAGGTTTGTTTCGGTTTCCTAAACAATCCTGGTTTTGATGATTTTAGACTTTCCGGATGATATGATAAAGTTGCATCTCTGAAATTGTGAATTACACATGACAGGCTTTTAAAAGGTCTGTTGGGAGGTACAGAAGTAAAATTGGGAAAACACTTTGGGAAGACAAAACGAGCTGCAGCCAGGACAGACTAGAAAAACTTTAAGGGGGGGAAAAAAAAAAAAGACTAAATTTTCCTACAGATCATGAAAATGTTTGATGTCGTAGTGAACATGCTGAATCTAAAAGTCATTAAGGAAAAATCAACTATTTTTACGCAAAGTTGAAGCAGATACAATTTAAAACTGCTAGCAGATTTCAATATGCTTTGAAAGTTAACAAGTTAAGCTTGTCGCTAACAAAAGTACATGTATTTATGGACGCTCGAACGTGCCAAGCTAAAAAGGTATTCAGCATTTCTGAGGTCAGGCCAGCTCGAGTTGGAGTTAATAATCCACCTTGTTCACGTTCATGACCAATTTCCCCGTCACATCTGGCGATCTCTTAGCGATGTGTTTGAAAAGCATCAGCGCACATGGAGATCATCTGGTCTCTCTCTGAGAACACCATCACTATCACTGCACGAGTCTACACCCTGAGCTGGGCACCAGCACCACTCCTCACCTCTTCACACCATCCTGAGTGTGTGTGTGTGTGTGTGTGTGTCTGTGTGTTTCCACAAACTTTGGTGGTTCTGTTTGTACTCAGCAGAAATTCAGTTCAAAAATCCTAAATAATTCATTTTTAGATACAGAATGTTTCATTCTGATGTTCAAGCAGGTCAACACATCTGAGTAAGAGTCGACACCGAAAGAATCGGCTCACTGAAGTGAATCACAACAGTAAGTGTGTGTAGACGCACGCACGCACGCGCGCGCGCTCCCGACTCCTTTCTCGTGCTCCTGCACCACCACCACCACCACCGGTGAGCTCGCTCTTTGTTGGACCATCATGAAACTCTCGCCGGTTTTCCGCCACGCGTGCTCCCGAGCCGTCAACCCACGGAGACCGTTCAGCCGCCAGAAGGGCTCGGTACCGGGGACCAGGACGGGGTTTTGGTTGCCGGTTCGGCGCGCGGCGTCCAGCAGCGTCGGCGGTACCGGAGCGTCGGAACTTTCACCAGCTCTCGGGCTTCACGCACCGCGCGAGACGACCGGCGACGGGACCGCCAGCGGGAGTCTCGCCCGGTAAGAGTCACGTGTTCATTCGCTCTCTTCGAACTTTAGAGAAAGAAACCAAACAGAACACATTTCAAACAAAAGTACCGGAAGCAGAGCCGGGTGCCGTGATGTTCCTCGTGTTCTCAGTAACGATACACTGTTGCGTCCGTCACGGGAACGCGCACAGAACATCAAACGGCCTTTCTCCGCTGCCTTCTTTTTCTCAACTTCTTTTCTCTCTCTCTCCAATTAAAACTTTACCAAAATCAGCTGCACGTGAGGCCGGCATTTCCCTCGAGTGATGCAACTGTGGTTGCCAGATTGGACTATTTCCACACACACACACACACACACACACACACACACACACACACACACACACACACAGTTTTACAAATGTGAAAAAGTGATCTAAATGTTAAATTCTGTCTCACTCTCAAACATACACACACACACACTAGTTTCTTTCGCATTTCTGAACTATTGTAGCTATATTTTAAAATACTTTTTTTTTTTTACATAAAATAACATAAAGCTAATAAAGGTGTCATAAACCCAACTTTAAAAGCAGCTGATTTTATGCAAAAGTTTTAAAAGGATTAAGGATTTAGTTAAGTTAATGTGATTCATTTTCAGCTGAATTTTTCTACATTTTATAAATAATGTAAAAAAAATCTTCAAAATATTATTTAAAAAAAAAAGAATCACTTTAAAAAAAATCTGATGCAACACGATATAAAGGTATGACGACAAGCATTATTTTATATATATAAAAGATAAAACCATATATAAACTCAGTGGATTTTATTATACAAACTGTTATATATACTTTCTTTCTCCACCTGATCGGCACACAACTTGGCACAGGTTTTACGCCGTAAGCCCTTCCTGATACAACGATCCAATTTTATGCACCGGCATAAATTGACATAAATCTTCAAAATCAGAAAAGCCGAATGTTTGCCTTTATGTCGGCAAACTTTATGTCAGCAGATTACATTGCGCAGTGGAAGAATAGACTCTATCTATCTATCTATCTATCCCTGTATATGTGCATATACAGAAATTCAGTTTGTTCGGGCACCAGAGGGTGGGCAATTATCAGCCTTTTATGTCATACTGTGGGCGTGTCACTGGTGTTTTATATTGTAAGGAGCAGACTTTGTTTATGCAGGTAATGGTGCATGCGGTCGTCAAGATCTGCTTGCTGCCGGTGCTGCCCTCTAGTTTAAACTTTTATTTATATACAGTATATAGATGTGTGTGTGTGTGTGTGCTTGTTTTTTTTTTTTGTGTCACACACAAACACACACACACAGACCCACACCCACACGCACACCTCTCCAGCTTGATAATGAACTGATGAGCTGGAGTGAGCTTGTTAGTTCCTTGGAACTAATGATAACATTTAGTCATCAGAGTTAGAAAACTCTGTCCGGCTCCCAGAACAGCTTGCATTATCGTGTCTCTGTGAGTTATCTCGTGTGTCACATGATCTGGAATAATTACATGCTCTTCCTGTCCTAGCAGCAAAACCTAACTTATTGGATATTAAACATATATTAAACCAATTTTTTTTTGATTGGTCCATGCTATAAAGATAAGTTTTGCAACATGTCTTAAATATGAACATCTTCATTTTTTAAAAGGTTTTTCAGATTGGACGTTGCACTTTTGTTGCATGTGCGGTTTTAAATAATGTGGTCATATATTTATTTTTTAAAGTTGAACAAAAACAGGTTTGCATTATAATGTGATTATAAAGGACATTTGTTTTCTGTTGACTTAAAACAATGTTGATGATGTAAAAAGGCTTTATTTATTTATTTATTTATTATTATTTTTGTTATGCTTTAGTGATTACAATAACTGTGATGATCATTTTAGCGTTTCTAAAAATTTCTCTCTCTCAGACAATTTCCCATGGTTCTGCTCTGTCATGATAATTTTTTTTCCACACATTCATCAGTACTTCAGGGTGGACTTTGGACTGCAAAGTTCCCAAGAAATATGTTTATGAATGGAAATCAATTAAAAACAAACAAAAAAAGCACCCGGAGCATTTTATGATTATCACGGTCATGTCTTTCAGAAATGTTATATTTTGCGTACATTTGTGCTACACATTTAATATAAAAATCGAAATCGCGATATGGACCTGTGCAATGATGTAATTTCAGTAGACTGCAATTAATTACAGCAAAACTGTATCGATGTGCGCATGCGTTACGTTTAATTATAGGACAGTCGTGTCCACATTACAATCAGGTAAAAGTCGCTTGTAATGATGAATGTAAAGCGTCAAGACATGCAAGTCTGATCTGAACCAAAAAAAAAAAAACGGAATTGTGTGACATGGCTTGTAATGTGCACATGAACGATGTGTCCGAATAATCACAATGTGAATGTTTTTTTTTTTTTAAATCAAATTATGCAGCCCCATTATAAGTGGTGCTAGGTGGCTATTGTACATATACATCATTGTATAAGAAAAATGTACACAATTCAAGCATTCTGTGTCTGTATACACAAAAAAAAGTTCAGTTTTTCACCTAGGGGAACCCTTAAATGTTCCTAGCAGAACCTTACAACTGAAGTCAGCATAAGTTCAAAGTTTATAGTTCTGGCTAGCAATCTAGCTAAACTAGCATGTCGAGCACCTACAGTAGCTAGCTAGCAAAGAAACAACAAAAGAATGGCTTTGTCAGAACAAAGAGTTCCCCAAGCCAAAACCAGGCACCCATGTGGACGGGCTGTAGTTACAGTGGCTTTATTTTAAGGAGTAAAAGGTGTAGAAAACAACTAGCTAGCTAACTCTTGTATCAAACATTAAAGCTCTTGTCTTTTATCCAGGCTGCAGAAATGGCAAATGCTGTGAAGGATTTTGCATAGAAACCATGTCAAACTGTGAGGAAAATAGCTAAGTGATTAGCTAGTTAGCTACATAAAGACTAGCATTGTTTGTGCTAACATTTCTTTCCAAAAAGAATTTTAAGCAGTTTAGCGGTGATTGTATGAACAGCAGAACGGAAAGTGAAATTATGAACTTGCGATGTACATCTGATGATGTAGCCATCAGTGGTTGCTAGTTAGCGAAAATGGTCAGCTAACTCTCAATAGAAGTAAATTAGATAGCTGTTTAGTAAGACTAGCCTGGCTATGTCCTCTTTGGGAGGTTTGGAGGTGCTAGCAGATCATTTATAATAATGTTTTAAAAGTATATTTTGGTGATTAAGTTCAATATTAGTGCTAAATGTTCGTAATTAAATATATATTACATTAGATTTGTAATATTTGTGAGATACTATAATTAGAATTAATAAATCAAATTCATAGGTTTTAGGCTAAATTCCATGGTATTTTTTTTATTATACTTTATTTTTAAACTGGATCTTTTCCTAAATGTCGTAGCTAGGAATCATAATTCATAATCATAATATGGGCGAAAAGGAATGCTGTTAATGAAGAATTATAAAAAAAATGTTTTATTGTCCAGTGTCTAACAATCATAATCAATTATATTTTTTATATTATATTTTTATACTTCACAGTTTACTTTTTCATTTTTGTGAATTCTGTTTCTATCTAATTCCACTCTCTATTTTTAATTCTCTCTATGTTATTTTGTAACTTCCTGTCCAGTTTAAGTTATATTTCAACTTGTAGTGTTATTTTTCTAGTTTAGGTTGTGGACAGTCATATATGCATTTTCCTGTATATCATACAGTGTATGGTTGTGTATGTGAAATATAGTTTAATTTGAACAATTGGCTATGCGCTATGTCTATGTGAATGGATTGTGTCCCTGCACTGCATTGCCGTACGCCCATGAGTGTACAATTGTTCAGTTTATGAAATATAAAAAATATATAGTTATGGGGAAATACTTCCTGAGTTTCTTGCTTGTTGCATGGGTTTTTTGTGAGTAAAGTTTTGGGAATGGCTTTGCTTTATGTGTTAACAGCATGTGGTATTCAGAGAGTCACAACACCCATCGTCTTTTTCCTACGGACTGATCTTACTGTGTTTGTGTGTATCTCTGTGATAGTGAGATCATCCAGAAGAACAAAGAGGAGCTTGCTGACGCTGTGAAGACTCACCCAGGTATCCGGCCCACCCTGGCCATCATACAGGTACTGTGCACAATCGTAAAGTTCTGTAAACACAGTTTGGTGGTATATACAGTAGAATGATGGTGAGCTCTTCTGGATCTACTTCCACTAACTAAGCAAAAACCAAAAAGGTCATGTAACATTTGGTTTTATTATGTTTGAAATTTCATTAAATCAGTGTTAATTTCAAGATCATATTAGACCAGTTTTAGCACCACAATATTCTTTGTCCTCTTTTTTTGTAATTGACTTTCATGCATTACTTTTAAAAACATTTTTAAGTTCAGTCTTTATTTGTCTCATATACATTACTGCACAGTAAAATTATATATTCTTTGCATGACCACAGGGTCCGCCATTATACAACACCCCTGGAGCAGACAGGGTTAATGGCCTTGTTCAAGGGCCCAAGAGTGGCAACCTGGCAGAGCTGGGGCTCGAACCACTGAGCTTTCGATCAGTAACTCGGAGCCTTCACACACTGAGCTCAGCACCAAAGTTGTTTATCAATTTCATGTATAATTGGAGTGCTAATGGCTCTTTTTATATTTTACTTGATCATCACTGTAAACGAAACTTTGTTTTAAACATTTTATTTTTAACCTTAAAAGTTTCTTAAATTTAAAATGAATATGATTTTTCTTTCTCACTTTGCATCATGAAAGGATGAGTGGAATATCTGTACGTTTAGAAATATATTTTTTATTATTATTATTTTGGTCCTCGTATTAGAACAATAAAAATGTTTAAACATAAGAAAATATATGTTTTAAACATATTGTTTAATCCTTTTTTAACCCATGTACAATTAATTTGTGCATGTTCTATTTTAGGGAAATAATAATAAGCAGAAGAATTAAAAAATAATAAGCTAATAATAATGATGATAATGATTCCTCAAATCACTTGAGCATCATTGTAAATCAACATAAAGTTTGTCAATTCTTATTAGCATTCTAAATAGAATTGAAAAAGAAAAAATATGCACTTAAATCTTTTTTTCTCCTCTTTGCTTCATGAAAATCTTTTGTATATTTAGATATACAGTAATAAAAAAATGATTCAATACTAGAACACCAAAAATATTAAAATGTTAGAAAATAGATGTTTGAAACAAACTATTAACCATTTTCTTTTACATGTATAATTCTTTTATGTTTTAATATAACATATGTATTTTTATCTGTTTATACCTAATGGTACATGAAAATGCATGAATTATACAATAACATCTTAATGCTACAACACATAAATTCATGAATTTATGAATTCATGTTTTTTTTTTCTTCCCCCGGAGTTAATTACTTGGTTCCCAGTTTTTCCAAGCAGTTTTTAGTTTTTAAACCTGTTAATGTTCATCAGTTTTCATCTTTCACTCTTACTACAGATTTTTCTTTTTTCAGTTGAACATTAATTTGAAACTTTACCTTTACCTTTGTCTTTACCTTTTCCTGCAAAAATTTAAATGTATAAAATGTTTAGAATTTTTCTATTACGTTTTGAATATTGAAAGGTTCTTATTTGTGTGTGTGTGTGTGTGTGTGTGTGTGTGTGTGTGTGTGTGTGTGTGTGTGTGTGTGTGTGTCTGTCTTTGAGACAGGCAGGTGAAGACGACACTTTACTGGACATCAATAAGAAGACAGCAGGAAAGGTGTGTATTATTCTATTAAAGCAAAATGTCCATACACTGTATATCTAATGCATACCTGATGAGATATAATGCAGAAGCTGAGGAGCTTTAGTCGAGTCGAGTGACGTGTCTTGTTCCGCTCCCGCAGGTCGGCCTGAACGTGACGCAGATCGGTCTGCCAAGCCACTGCACTCAGGAGGAGGTGTGTCCCTCAACACAGAAGGACAAATCTGATTTATTTCTTTTAAAACTTTTTTTTTTCACACTCCAGCTCACATGTGATTAAATCTGAGTCGGTTCACACCGCTGAGATCCACAGTGGGTTGCTATGGAAACAAACACAGGTGTGCTAACACTAATTTGGAAAGTTGTCGAGGTGTAATCGTAAAGATAGTGTGTGTGTGCGCGATAGTGTGTGTGTGCGCGATAGTGTGTGTGTGCGCGATAGTGTGTGTGTGCGCGATAGTGTGTGTGTGCGCGATAGTGTGTGTGTGCGCGATAGTGTGTGTGTGCGCGATAGTGTGTGTGTGTGCGCGATAGTGTGTGTGTGTGCGCGATAGTGTGTGTGTGTGCGCGATAGTGTGTGTGTGTGCGCGTGCGATAGTGTGTGTGTGTGCGCGTGCGATAGTGTGTGTGTGTGTGAGTGTGTGCGATAGTGTGTGTGTGTGTGCGCGTTGTCATAGTGTGTGTGTTCGGCGTGCGATAGTGGTTGTGTGTGCCTGAGTTGCAAAGTAGTGTGTGTGTGTATGTTGATGCGATATGTCGTTGTGTGTGATGTTTGCGGATAGTGTGTGAGTGTGTTGCGATAAGGTGTGTGTGGTTGCGATAGATTGTGTGTGTGTGTGTCTTAGTGTGGTGTGGGTGCGACTAGTGTTGTGTTTGTGTGTTCGATCATTGTGTGTGTGCGATAGTGTGTGTGTGTGTGTGCGATAGTGTGTGTGTGTGTGTGCGCGCGATAGTGTGTGTGTGTGTGCGCGCGATAGTGTGTGCGATAGTGTGTGCGCGCGATAGTGTGTGCGCGCGATAGTGTGTGCGCGCAATAGTGCACGCGTGTGAGAGAGAGAGCGTGTCCAAAGGCTACATGAACATTTTATTAAGATTGATTCTTAGAAATCTTATTGAAGAAGCTTTTTTAAGTCTCTTTTGAGTCTATATTAATTCAGTTAAAGTGTATTTGTAAAGCATTACTAACTGTGTCCATTGTCACAAAGCAGCTCTACAGGAATAAACATTTTGAATCTTAGTTTAAAACCTCTTTGAATTGTAGTTGTTCCAAATGACTAATCCCGAGGCACCAGTGTGGAGGGAAAACTCCCTGAGAGGATGTGAGGAAGAACACGGTGTTTAATTGGGTTGTGTAGATCACACACACTTTTGTTGATGTGGTGTCTAAGCATCACTCAGAGTCGCTCGTGTTGTGCATCTAATAAACAACAGATCTCTAGAGATGTGTCGCATAGTGTGAGCGTGCCTGAGATTTATAAAGTCCTGAAAGTGTGAAAAGCAAAAAGATAAGCTTGTATTCCTCCTGCTAAGTTTGTGTTGTTGTGCAGGTCATAGAGGAGGTGCTGAGGCTGAACGAAGATCCAAACGTTCACGGCGTGTATCTGTGCCTTCCTCCTTCGCTCCTCTCACGCAGAGTGCTCAACTCCATCAAACCTGAGAAAGATGTCGAAGGGTATTTAAAGAAACTTGTGCCTTGTACATTAATGCTCAGTGTCTCCATTTTAACCCGTTACATCACTTACATTACATTACATCACCTTTGTTTCATTACATTACATCACCTACATTACATTACATCACCTTTGTTTCATTACATTACATCACCTACATTACATTACATCACCTTTGTTTCATTACATTACATCACCTACATTACATTGCATTACATTATATTACATTACATCACCTACATTACATTACATCACCTTTGTTTCATTACATTACATCACCTACATTACATTACATCACCTTTGTTTCATTACATTACATCACCTACATTACATTACATCACCTTTGTTTCATTACATTACATCACCTACATTACATTACATTGCATTACATTATATTACATTACATCACCTACATTACATTACATCACCTTTGTTTCATTACATTACATCACCTACATTACATTACATTGCATTACATTATATTACATTACATCACCTACATTACATTGCATTACATTATATTACATTACATCACCTACATTACATTACATTATATTACATTGCATCACCTACATTACATTACATCACCTTTGTTTCATTACATTACATCACCTACATTACATTGCATTACATTATATTACATTACATCACCTACATTGCATTACATTATATTACATGACATTATATTACCTACATTACATTTTATCATCTTATTTCATTTTATTTCATTACTTTACCTTAATTACATGACATTACATCACATCACTTTCATTACATCACCTTTATTACATCACATCACCTACATTACATCACCTACTTTAACATTACATCACCTACATTACATTACGTCACTTACATTACATTACATCACCTCTATTACATTTCATTACATTACATTACATTACCTTAATTACATTACATCACCTCCATTACGTTACATTGTATCGCCTTCATTACATTACATCACATCGCCTTCATTACATTACATCACCTCTATTACATTTCATTTCATTACATTACATTACATCACCTTAATTACATTACATTACATCACTTTCATTATATCGCCTTTATTACATTTTAAGGCGAGTTTGGGCGGGGCTTGATAAATCGTACTACCTGATTGTAGCCAATCTGTTGTGCTGGAAAAAATATTGGCCCCCTTTAGTCCAGACCACAGTAGGACAACTGCTAAAGCTGTTCCCCTTGTACAGTATCTATAGACCATGCACTCACATTCACACACAGACACACACACACACACACACACACACACACACACACACACACGTACATTACTATATCAATCTGGTTACTGTTGTGACAGTAATGGTGATTCATACGCTCACAGTAATTCTACACTTAGACGTAATAATGGATGCAGAAAGCCTTGTAAAGTAAATTGTTGTTTTTGTTTCAGGGTTTCAGACCTGAATGTGGGCCGTCTGGTGTCTGGAGCTCTGTCTGAAGGCTTTCTCTCACCTGTAGCAGGAGCAGTGCTGGAGCTGCTGGCCAGAAACGGTCAGTATGTTTTGTTTTGTTTGTTTTTGTTTTTTTGCTTTTTACGCTCATTCATACACTACAAATGTAATAGATTCGATCAGTGGCGGCTGGTGCAATTTTTTTTTGCAGGGGGCGCAAACAAAATGAAAATCAAACTTTTAATACTCGCCTGTAAATATCCATTTATCAGGTGATTGCGCATCATTATTACTAGTATAAAATAAAGACATGAGTCACATTACATCCAGTCAGCAGCTCCACTTGCCGTAAGAAGTGCTGGAAGACTCGTTGAGAACGGTCCAATCACATGAGCCCAAATATTTGAAAACAATATTGATTTGCTAAGAACAAAAGTGGGAGGGTTCAGGGCACACAGAGCTGCGCCCGAAGGATGATTTGTCAAGATCCAATCAGAGCTCAGCCTTTTACGTGCCTACATACTGTAGACACTCGTTTGTCCGGCGTACACGAACACAAATGAACGTAATACAGTTTAGATTATTTTTTTTTTATTGCAAATAAATTATATTAAGAAATACAGCGAAATAATATTGTGACCAAATGACTTTATTTCATTATTAAAATAAATAATTATTATGTTAAATAATTACATGTTAAAGTACCATTCTTCTCTGCCTAACTTTAAGGGGGGGCGGCACCCCTGCGCCCCGTATTGACCGGCCGCCACTGGATTCGGTGTACAGAGGCCAAAGGGCAAAAAAAAAAAAAAAAAAAAAGATTGTTCCAAAATTTATGGACCTGATAGGCTGGTCAACTATAAAAGAGATTCTTTAAAATGATTATACGCATATGTTCTTGTCACTTTAATGGTTTGGGAGTTTCCAGATTCAAAGACTGGATCTTTGTCCAAAAACAAAAACATTCTCTACTGAGCTCTGTGCTTGATCTATTAAAGTGTCTGTGCGTATAGATGCTCCTCTGGCTGGGAAGAAGGCGGTACTGGTCGGGCTGGACGGGCCGCTGAACGTCATCCTTCAGGTTGTGCTGCAGAACGAAGGGCTGGAGGTGCAGACGAGCCGCTGGAGCTCGGACAGACTGCAGGAGCAGGTAGTGTGACGATCAGATACATATAAGATGATCAGGTGCATGATTAGACACACTAGATATATGATATTAGATATTTATCAAAATATGATTAGATACCAGATTACATACATGATGATTAGATATATATGATTAACTATATGATGATGAGTCACAGTAGACATATCATTAACAATCTACATGATTAGATACATGATTAGACAGTATTAGATAAGTTAAACGCATTATATCGAGCTATATGATTAGATACTTGATGATCAGCCACCTGATTAGACAAGTTACTGTAGATACACCATAATGAGCGTACATTACTAGATGCATGATGATCAGCTACGTCATTAGACATTTGATTGGATACATGAGACACATTAGGTACTTTATAATGAGCTACATGATTAGATTCATGATGATTAGACACGTGATTACATACATGATTAGATATGTAATGATTAGATATATACAATTGTACACATGATGCTTAGATACAGTACATGATTATCAATCACGAGATGAAACACATTTGATACATGATACTAAATACAATGGAACCTTGGATTACGAGCAAAATTCGTTCCGGAAGCAGGCTCGTATTCCAAAACACTTGTAAACCAAGTCAAATTTTCCCATAAGAAATAATGGAAACTCAAATTATTCGTTCCACATCCCCAAAAATAAATACATAAAAATAATTAATACAATATATAAAGTAAAAATAAAACAAATTAACCTGCACTTTACCTTTTAAAAAAAGTAAAAATAAATCCCGACAGATAAGTGTTTTTGTTTGTGCGCGCAGGCGCCGTGCATTTGTGTGCGTGTGTGTGCGTGTGTGTGTGTGTGTGTGTGTGTGTGTGTGTGTGTGTCTAATGACACTCACGTGAGCGCATACTAACAGAATGGGTGTAACTGGTGGTAGTGATGGATCGCTGTCGCTTATGAACGATTCGTTCTTTTTGAACGAATCTTTAATGTGACTCAGAAGAACGAGTAGTCTCGCAGAGTGATTCGTTCATATTCTACTGGGCGCGCATGCGCGAATCATCGCGAAACCTCCGTAGGTTATGTAGAGGAAACAGAATTGGACGGTTCTCCTCAACAAATCTTCCATGTCCGAGTCGTTCAATAGATTCAAAAGAACGAACGATTCTGACTAGAAGATATGATGGTGAGCTGCTCATTCTGTTCTCATTCATGTTCTTAGCTGCATTGTAATATTTTCATTACTGGAACTATAGCCACAATTAGTGTATGTAGATGTGTTGGTCTGTTTATTGAAAATTTAACATTTTATTTTATTTCTGGTCAAAAGAACGAAATTAACTAAATGACTCAAAAAAAAAAAAACAGATTAGTTTATTTTGATGAACGAGATTCAAAGAACCGAGTACCTAAAATGATTCCCATCACTAAACCTTTTTCAGATCGATACATGTCAATTACTTTTTTGTTCCTCATCTGTTCTTGAATTTATATTTACATTTAGGCATTTGGCAGAGTCTCTTATCCAGAAATGACAGAATTTCTTTAGATCGTGTTTGCTTTTTGAGATCTTTTGGTGAGTTTTTGATTCAGCAAGTCCGGCCGTAATCAAGCCTGAGTGTGACAAGTGAAATTTATTGCATCTTTCCAAAAGAAATTTGGTTAATCACATCAGCAAAGGAAGAATTTTTTTTTTTCACACAGTGCCAGGTAGGTTAGATCAGGTCCAGTGTGAGGTACCAAATACCCAGAAGGCCTCTGTTCAAGAGCCGCGTCCTGTAAGGCGCCTGCACGCCACATTGGCGAAGTGAGGAACAGACCGGCAGAAGGCAGGGATAGGAAACAGAGCAATACGTAAAATAATACTACTGACAAAAAATTATAACTAGCAGAGCAATATACTAATAATATTTACTCCTTTTTATCTTATTTTATATCTTATTGTATACTCATAACTAACGATAATCAAGCAAAAAAGTATGCAAATTGTGACCCAAGAACAACCCGTACACACAGAGTGCAAGAAATTGAGGAACTTTAATGAAGTGGAAAAAAAATACAGAAAATGCAGGCAGAGGTACAAAAAAATACAAATAAATTTTCGGTTCTGCTTTGATTGGGACATTATATGCATAACTACATAGAATCATGTAAATAACTCTGATCTGAGTAGTGCAAGCTCAAAAATAATCATATAAAATAATCAATCCAGTAATCAAATCGATGTCTCTAAACTCTAAATACTCATTTACACCTGATCATGCGCTGATTTAATTGATCCCTAATGTTAAACTATAATAATGTATCCAATAATTAAGCACACTAGTTACTATTTGATCGAGATCAAGATCATTAGAAAAATCACACAGTTGTATGATCATGCGTTATGTATAATTAAAAACGAATAATCAAAACAAATATTAAAGTACTAATTGATAAATAATTTCTATACATTTAGAGACATACTATGAACAGTTAAAGACGAATCAGTGCCGTCCATTTACTTTTGGTTGCAAGAAGCTTTTTTTTTGCTTTTTCAATACTCAAGCAGTTGTTGGGTTTTTGTTTGGAAAATTGGTACAGTTCACAAAATCAGACTCTTTGTTACAAAAAAAAAAAATTATATATATATATATATATATATATATATATATATACTGTGTATACTGTAGTATTGTGCAAAAGTTTAGGCACCCCTTGATAAATAACGTTATAATGTTAATACAGTCTCTCTTGGAAATGGAAAAAATGCACAATATTTGCAGCACACATTGATGCATATTAACTTTTTATGTCATAAACTGAACAAAGATTTAAAAAAATAAAAATAAAAACATTACTACTGTGCAAAAGTTTGCGCACCCTACATAATCAGTACTTAGTAACGCCTCCTCTGGCAGATATCACAGCTTGCAGACGTTTTTTATAGCCGCTAAAAGTCTCTCAGTTCTTCTACTTGGGATTTTCTCCCATTATTCCATGCGAAACGCTTCTAGTTCTGTAATATTCTTTGGTCGTCTTGCATGCACGGCTCTTTAAGATCTACACACAGATTTACGATGATGTTTAAATCAGGCGACTGTGACGGCCGTTCCAAAACCTTCAGCTCGCGTCTCTTGAGGTTTTCCACAGTGGATTTCGAGGTGTGTTTAGGACCATTGTCCTGTTGTAGAAGACGTCCTCGTTTCAGCTTCAGCTTTTTTACAGATGCTGTGATGTTCGCTTCCAGAATTTGCTGGTATTTAGTGGAATCCATTCTTCCCTCCACCCGTGCAATGTTTCCTGTGCCACTGGCCGCAACACAACCCCAAAGCTTGATAGATCCGCCCCCATGCTTAATAGTTGGCAAGGTGTCCTTTTCATGAAATGCTGCTCCTTCTTTTCTCCAAACATGCCTTTGTTGATTGTGGCCAAAGAGTTCTACTGTATTTTAACTTCATCAGTCCAGAGCACTTGTTTCCAAAACGCATAAGCATTCTGTTGCTTATTTCTGACGTTTTTTTATGATGGGGACGCAGGTGAGGTTTTCTTCTGCTGACTCTTCCATGAAGGTCTTGTGGAACGCTGCACCACCACTCCGGAGTCTGCTGTATCTTCCTGCAGGTTTTTTTGCAGTCAAATGGGGTTTTGATTTGTCATTCTGACCAGCATACGAGCAGTTCTCTCCCAGAGTCTTCTTGGTCTTCCAGATCTCATCTTGACCTCCACAGTTCCCCTGAACTGTCATCCCTTAATTACATTTCTCACTGTGGAAACTGCAAGCTGACGAGGCTTTGCTATCTTCTTGTAGCTTCTCCTTCATTGTGGGCGTCAGTACCCTTCATTTTCAGAGTCTTACACAGCCGCTTAGAGGAACACATGGTTGTTGAGTGTCCAGAAGTGTGTACAAGGTTTGGAGAGTCAAAGTATTTGTAAAGCTTTGAAATTGGCATTTACTAATGACAGCTGTTGCCATGCATGCTGAAACCTTGTAAAAAGAATCTGAGGCTCTGGAACGCTTAGGATGCCCAAACTTTTGCACAGTGCCATAATAATGTTTCTATTTTTTTATTTCTTTTTTGTTAAATTTTTGGCATAAGAAGTAACTATGCCGTCAATGTTTGCTGAAAATATTGTGCATTTCTTTCCATTTCCAAAACATCTTTTCAATTTATCAGGGGGTGCCTAAACTTTTGCATAAGACTGTATATATGGAAAGATGTGAGTGTACCAGCAGGGGGCAGTGTGGCTTCATCTCTCTCTCTCTCTCATAGAAAAGCGAGATGCTGGCCCGATGTTTCTCTCGGGGAATGTTTTGTACAAAGTTTTTGCCCCCCGCCCCCTTCCTTTCTTCATGTTAAATAAAAATAAATAATGATGAATAAATTCATGAAATTGGACCAGATGTTTTACTGCGACAGGCTGCAAAGTGCCTAGAGCTGCAATTAAAAAGCTGTATATGTATATTGTATACTGTATATTGTTTCCTCTGGAACGGCTCAGGCACGGGAACTGGACTGGAAATATAGGGAAGACAAAAACGTCCCTCCGAAAGCCTAGAGAACTTTGTCTAAAATTTTGTTCCTCTAAAAATGCAATAAAGTCTGGAGCTTTGGGAGCAAATAACAGGGTGTCAAGACTTTTGCACAGTTCTGTGTATCAGAGGAAAAAAAAATACATTAGCTGGTAAATCTGTAGTAGGATACCTGATCACTTGATGATGTCTCTGACGATGTCGTCACCCCCCCCCACCCCCACCCCCCACCCCTACCCAAGTTTGTGTTAACTCTCTTTTATCCTTGATCGTGTTCCAGGTGAAGCAGGCTGATGTGGTTGTGGTGATGGGAGAAGAACATGCAACGCTCCCAAACATCTGCTTCAAACCTGGAGTGACTCCCATTAACTGTGGCCCTGCGATAATACCAGGTGTGTGTGTGTGTGTGTGTGTGTGTAAAATGATGTGCTTTCCTTATTGTACATTATTCCTATAGTGTTATAGTATAATATGAGAAACGTCCTCTGCTGTATATTGCAGCGTTCTCGGCTGACGAGAAGAAGCTGGAGGCTGAACCCTGGCCTGATGTCGGACCCATAAGTGCCGCTCTCAGGATGCAGGTCAGCCGCCACGTTATGGCGTAATTAACGTTATGGATAATAAATACAGAACAGAATGTATAGGACTGTATTTAAAGTCATGTGAGAGAAGGAGTCTAGACATATTCATAAAATTCATAAACAGTAGTTGGGATAAAAGACTTCCTGTAGTGCAAAAAATCATTTCTTGATACAAACCAGTTACCATATAAGAATATAATGCGTATGTCTAATAATAAAAAATAGACAGAACAAAAAAATAAAAAATGCTTAAACCTTTTGTTTAAAAAAATTGCCAGTCCCATTTGAGAGATTTTAATTTAACTTTTTGTTTAAATGTTAATGTTTGAGACATTATAAAAGTGTATAATGTGTTTCCTCTAACCAGTTTGTCTGCGTTACTTTATTCCAACATTACACGTTTATAATACAAGTAATTCTTGAGTATTTTAAAATCGCAGATTATGACTGTGACTAACTAGATTAAAAAAATAATAATTTTATATTTGAGAACGTGTAGGTGAGTGTAACTGCATCCATTTCACCGTCTAAGATATCATTTCTTTTTGCAGCGCCAGTGTAGCCGATAGGTTGTGTAGCATCCTTCTCTCCACTATCTACTTCAAACACTCCAGGGGAGTACTCGATCTTGACCTAGCCTTCCTGATTAGCCTGAGTTTCCTCATGTTGCTGCTTCTGACGCCTTTTTTCAGAAGCAGTTAGCAGAAGAAGTTGGTGTTATCTCCAATTGCCGATAACAGCAAAGTATATTGCACCTGCAACAACAGACTGATAAAGCACACGCAACATTTTGCTGCAGACATTAAAGGACCCAAGTTTCCTCAAGAAGTAGAGTCTGCCCGGTCTCTTTTTGTGTAGACAGTGTCCATGTTACCATTATCAGTCCAGTCGAGGTGAACCCCGACCCATCTGTAGCTCTCCACAACCTCCACCACCTCTCCCAGAATGTAAACCGTGTTTGGCGTAGTCCTGGCCTTCCTGAGGTCCACAACCGTCTTCGTATTCTTGGTCACGTTCAGGACAAATTGTTTTCTCCTACACCAGTCCACAAATTCTGTCCACCAGGCTTCTGTACTCTGCTTCCTGACCACTACTGACACACCTAAAATCTCAGAACTTCTGCAGATGTCAGAACCCAGAGTTGTACTGGAAGTCCGGAATGTACGACGTGAAACGGAAAGGTGAGAGTACTACCCCCTGAGGTTCTCCAGCACTGCTGACCACTTGATCGGACGCACGTGCCCGCAGGCTCACAAACTGTGGTCTCTGTCTTTCAATTATCCAGGAGATTGTGGAAGTGTCGACCTGCATCTTGTGGAGCTTCCCTTTCAGCTGTGTGGGTTGGATTGTGTTAAAGGCACTTGCTGAAGAAGATAAATGATCACCAATTTGAGGGTAGACAGAGGGTAGGGCAGGCAGACTGCAGTGGGTCTAGGAAGGAAACGTGTTAACCTGAGGTCTGAGATGAGCCAACACTGGGCTCTCCAAAATCTTCATTATATGAGCTGCAAGGAGCAAGGAGGACTCATGTGTAGTTATTTAAGTTGAAGGGAGATGCCAGGGAGATGTCTTCTCACAAAATCCCACAACAGCTGATTAGCACAGGGATATAGAACTCGGGGCCGATACCACCAGGACCTACAGTCTTGTTTTGGTTCAGGCTCTTCAGCTGCCTCTTCACTTGACTTCTTGAAACAGGGACGCGGTAAGGGAAGTAGAGGGCGCCTCCATCCTGCTGGATGAAGAGCGAAAGATGGGTGGGGGTGGTGGATGTGGAGATATGAACTGTGTGACCTGCTATTGTTAATGTAAGAGGGAGAAGCAGTTGTGAAGATTGTTGAGGCAGGAAGGGTATGATGGCTGGAGGAGGGAGCAGAACGGCCAGCTGGAGGTCCTTGTCTCTCTAAGCCGTACGGTACAGTGAAATTGTTTCTTCATATATTTCAGCTGGGGTCAGAAAGCAAAGTACAGCCTCACTGGAGTAGACTTGCTCAAGGACCCACCCCCCTCCAACAGTGGCAACTTGGTGCAGCTGGGGCATAAACTGACAACTTTCTGATCAGTAACCCAGAGCTTTAACCTGCTCAGCCACCACTGATTCTGGCTTTAAAACCATGATATTCTTCATACCAGACCACACACCCCTCATGTTGTTTGCCTGGAGCTTATTGTCCAGCTTCCTCCTGTGTGCATCTTTGCTTTCCTTCGGTCTCACTTGCTTGTCAGCGGCCCCGAAGACTCTCTTCTTCCTGTTCAGCAGCTCCTTCAGATCCAGGGCTTGTTGGAGTCAATGTCATCTCCATACAAAGACAAGGCAAAAGAAATGAATCCGACAAAATTGCAACTCTTGGACACGTCTCATGATCATTGACATTTGATTATGATTTCATTAACACAGGCCCGCTGTCTTAACTGTTTTCTCTAACAGAACGTGGTGAGAAGCAGTAGGAGGTGGGTGGAAGGACAGCAGTATCAGCCCTGGACGCTCCGCCCACTGAAGCTCCAGCCGCTGTCACCCGTACCCAGGTAGCGTTAAACCCCTCAAACTCGATTCAATCCCATGATCCTCTGTTTATTCCGCTTCCTCAGAGAGGGCAAGCAGAATGACGTTTTACAAAATAAGCTCCATTGTAAAACAAAAACAAACAAAAAGAGACGTCACCATGAAGACGTTTTCTCGCTATGTCTTGTTTCTTTCGTCCGCAGTGACATCGAGATCTCCCGAGCTCAGACTCCGAAGCCCATAGTGCAGCTCGCGGAGGAGATCGGCTTGTTGCCCGAGGAGCTGGAGGCGTACGGTCGCTCCAAAGCCAAGGTTCAACTCTCGGTACTCAACCGCCTGCAACAGCAACCAAACGGCAAATACGTCCTCGTGGCAGGGTGAGGCTGCGCCATTATTCATCTTTTTCTTTCATAATGTACGGCAATTCCTACTTCTAATTGCTGGGTTTTATGCATAATATATACATTAAAGGGGCGGTCTGCATTTCCACCTTTTGGATATTAAAGATATGAACGGGAATTTAAAATTTTGGGGCGTTTTCAGTGTATATTAAAGGTTCGGTCTGCTAAACCCCTTCTTTAATGTATACTAAAATTGCACTTGCTGGGTTTTGAATGTGTGTTAAAGGTGCAGTCTGGGATTCCTGCTTTTTGGATGTACAGTATGTGATAAGCAGTTCCTAATTAGGAGTGTAAATTGAAGGTACAGTCTGTGGTTCCTCTGTTTGGATGTTTTTCAAAGGTGCGAACTGCATTTCTGTATCTAGGGTGTATATCAATTATGTGATGGGCAGTTTCTAATTAAAGGTGCAGTCTGTAATTTCTAGTTGTAGTTTTTGGTGTACATTAAAGGTGCGGTCTGCAATTCCTCGGTTTTCTGCATTTATTTATTTATTTATTTATTTATTTTTGGGGTCTACAGTATATTAAAGGTCCTGCTATGCCTTTTTAAAAAAAAAAAATTTTTTTCTTTGGTCTATTAAAAGAGCCGTCTGCAGTTGCGTGACTTTGAATGTACAGTATGTTTAAGGTGCAGTCTGGGATTCCTGCTTTTTGGATGTACTTTATATATAAGATGTGATGGGCAGGTCCTAATTTTGGGTTGTACATTAAAGGTGTGGTCTGCTATGTCTTTTGTTGAGATGTGCGATCTGTGATTCTTAGGTTTTGTGTGTATATTAAAGGGGCTGTCTGCATTTCTACTTGGGCAATTTTTTTTTTCATTTTTGGGTGTGAATTAAATGTATGGTCTGCAGTTCCTAGGTTTTCAGCATTTATTTATTTATTTATTTATTTTATTTTAATTTTGGGGCGTGAATGTTGATTCCTATGTTGTGGGCGTATATTAAAGGGCCAGTCTGCTGAGCCTTTTGTTGAGATGTACAGTATATGAACTGTGCGGTCTGTGATCCTTAGGTTTTGTGTGTATATTAAAGGGGCGGTCTGCATTTCTACTATCTGGATGTATGTTAAATATATGATGGGCAACTTCTAATTTGTTTTGGTGTAAATTAAAGGTGCAGTCTGCAACTCCTTTTTTTTTTTTTTTTAAATCTACAGTATATTAAAATATGCCGCATCAGCAGTTGCTGGGTTTTGAGTGTATTTTAAAGGTGCGGTCTGCGATTCCTATGTTTTGGATGTATAAAACATGTGAATGTATATTAAAGGTACTGTCTGCGGGGCTTTTTAAAGGTACAGTGTCTGGTCGGTTGTACAACCGTGTCCTCAGGACGTTCCACATTGCTGTACAAGCTAAGCACAGATGGATTTATTTTTCCTCTTTCCTCCTCAGTAACGTGTCGTCCTTTTTGTCTTCACAGACACCTCGCTGGTCTTCATGTTGGTTTATCCTTTTTTTTTTTTTAACAACAAACGCGGCTTTCATGGGCGAATCCCAGAGCTCAAAGCAAGAATAGATATTCAGAGCTATTCTTGACCATTAATTCATGGTCAAGCTACCAGGGCAAGGTACACGGGGTACATGTTCTTGGATTTTTGGAGACTTTTTTGAAAACAACGTTTTTGTGGTTGAAGTTGTTCAACACGTCTGAGGTGGTGCAGTAAACGTGTGCAAAAAGAAAAGAATGAGCGGTGTCAATTTTTCAGACATTCAAGTAATGCAAAAGCAAGAACAATGATCAGTGTGTCTAAGTGTGTGTGTGTGTGTGTGTGTGTGGAGGGGGTGAGGGGGAGCGCATGTTTGACAGTTTTATCTGCTTCAGATACGAGGTTCCCACATGCCTCTCTGTTATCTCTCTCTCTCTCTCTCTCTCTCTCTCCGTGCGTGTGTTTCTGTATGTCTCGGTCCTGCCAGAGGCTTGTGGGTGCTTTCATGTGTTTCGGGAATGTGCCCCGAGACCCTTTTTATCAGACCACTTGTTCCTCCTGCAGCTCTTTGTTCTTCCTGCAGACCCTCTGATGTCCACATCCTCGTCTCGGTCACTGTCCTGCAGCTGGACGACATTTCCGCACTGGCGGTAGCTCGGGTTCGAGCAGAGAAGAAGCTGCCAGTGTGTTAGAGGGCGCTTGCACAGGGGTATAAGCGTTGGTTATAAAGACGAGTATGAAAACGT
This sequence comes from Clarias magur, assembly GCA_013621035.1. Classification (NCBI taxonomy): domain Eukaryota; kingdom Metazoa; phylum Chordata; class Actinopteri; order Siluriformes; family Clariidae; genus Clarias; species Clarias magur. The sequence goes on along the minus strand of QNUK01000146.1, from coordinate 618,349 downwards.
CACACGCTGTTAAATTTGACAAAACAATCATTTCGGCTGCCGGCTGTCGTGACGACGATGTTTTTACCTTGAGCTGATGTCACACGGGAAATATGCTTATGAGCTCAAACTCGGGATCTTCAGTCAGTCGATTCCCGGCACACACACGGGTGTGTGTGTGTGTGTGTGGGTGGGTGTGTGTGTGTGGGTGGGTGTGTGTGTGTGTGTGTGTGCATGCCATATCCTTATTACAACATTGCACATTTACTGTATAATACAAGTAAATCTGAGTATTTAAAAAGAATTGCTGTGACTCAGATTAATTAGTGTGTGTGTGTGTGTGTGTGTGCGTGTGTGTGTGTGTGTGTATGTGTGTTGTAGCATCACCCCAACTCCTCTTGGTGAAGGGAAGAGCACAGTGACGATCGGTTTGGTCCAGGCTCTCTCGGCTCATCTTAAACTCAACTCCTTCGCCTGCCTCAGACAGCCGTCTCAGGGTCCTACATTCGGAGTCAAAGGTGTGTGTGTGTGTGTGTGTGTGTGTTATGCTCAGATTGTTTTTGTAATTATATATCAGTACATTTATGAGTATTTTTCTCTCCGTAGGCGGAGCAGCAGGTGGAGGATATGCTCAGGTCATCCCTATGGAGGAGGTGAGGAATCTCATGAACTATTATATACAGCTTTAAAGGAAAACAAGCAACACCGTTCTGGACAGGTTCTAGTTACTGGTTTGTCCATACGATTGTGACCTCGTTCATCACCTTTATCATGCTGTGAGCCAGGGTGTGGCGAGCTCTGTCTCGTGGTCAATTACAGCCAGACCCTACGTAGGACCCTACGGCGCTATTTTTCAAGTCAACAGTTTTGAGTGAGCAAATGTACACAATATGGACAAAAGTGTTTGGCCAAACCTGCACTGACACTGTATCCAGACTAGTACTTCGATAAGGAGTTGGTTTTGCATTTATAAGTTTTGAGGTCAGGCACTGATGTTGGACGAGAAGGCTCAAGTTCAAGTTCATCCCAAAGATGCTCGATGGGTTTGAGGTAACACAGGGCTCTGTGTTAGGGCCGGTCAAGTTCTTTCACACTGAACTCGTCAAACCGTGTCCTTGCTTTGTGCACTGGGACATGGTCATGTTGGAATATGAAAAGGATCTTCCCCAAACTGTTGCCACAAAGTTGGAAGCAGAGCATTGTCCAAGATGTCTTGGTGTACTGAAGCATTAAGATCGTCCTTCGCTGGGGCCGGATTGATTGAAACGCCTGAGTTCAATAATTGACGGATAATTCTTGACCAAATACTTTTGACATTATGCCATCTCTTTAATATACTGCGTTTGTGCGTTTTGTTCAGGTCACGACATGAACATGGACCCGTTTTCATTATCCTTTAAAGGACAGCTATTACGCGAAATCACTTTATTAATCATTTTTGGACGTCCGCTTTGGTCTCCTCTGCGGCATTTTTAGAAAATGCCAGAAAAATGCACTTTGCATTTTAAGGCTATAGACACTGAAGCGGCGTGATTGAATTCAAGGAGATCAGTATCTTTCTTTTTTTTTTCAGTTACAAACAAAATCTGTTAAGACTTTAGTTAACTTCTTTAAAAAAAATGAATATAACATGGGACCTTTAAACAGATTCAGGTCATTCCAGTATGTTTCTCCCTCCTCAGTTTAATCTGCACTTGACCGGTGACATTCACGCCATAACAGCAGCTAATAACCTGGTCGCAGCAGCCGTCGATGCCCGGATCCTGCACGAAGCCACCCAGTCTGATAAGGTAACTGATGAGCAGCAGCGTGAAGTGCGATGGGTTCATTTTGGGAAACGCTGCAATAATAAAACGTCACTTATTATTACTGAAGCTCCGATGCGTGAAGCTCTCTGAATGAGGGTTACGTTGTAATAAAGTGTCTGATGTGTTCCTAAACCACTGCAGCGCTGATCCTGGATTCTGATTGGTCGGAAGGTTTGTTGATTCATTTTCTACACCAGCAGCTCTGACCGTTTTGGGTTAATGAGCCCGTTCAAATACTTTGACATTCATATTGTTTTGTTTTTTGTTGTTGTTTTGTTTGTTTGTTTGTTTTTGTTGTTGTTTTTTGTTTTTGTTTAGTTTTTTGTGTTTTTGTTGTTTTTTTGTTTGTTTGTTTGTTTTTGTTGTTGTTTTTTGTTTTTGTTTTGTTTTTTGTGTTTTTGTTGTTTTTTTGTTTGTTTTTGTTGTTGTTTTTGTTTTGTTATTTGTTTTTGTTTTTTTGTTTTTTTTGTGTTTTTGTTGTTGTTTTTTTGCTTGTTTGTTTTTTTGTTGTTGTTTTTTTCTCTTTTCTTTCTTGTTCTAAGGTCAGGGCAGTTGCCTAAGCATTTCACTGCATATCGTACTGTGTATGATTGTGTATGTGACAAATAGAATTTGAATTTATTTATGATCCCCTGGTACTCTAATGCACTTATCCCAGTGTTTCACTAGGATCAAATTTTAAATCCCAGTTTAACTTTATAATACACACATTAACTACACGGGTATTTTTGTCCTGAATGAAGACTTTAACTCTCTCTCTCTTTCTCAGGCCTTGTATAACAGACTCGTGCCATCAGTTAATGGAGTGAGACGCTTCTCCGCCATCCAGCTGAGGCGGCTGAAGGTGAGGCCCCAGTCCTGTCCGACTCTTCAGTTTCACAATCCATACACATGACCTAACATCTGTTTTTTTCTTTCCTCGCGTTCTCCTGCGCTTTGCTCTTTTGACCCCCCCTCCTTTTCTTAATCCATCTTTTCGCCGTTGACCTGTTGGCACTTCACCCCGACAGTTTGCTGTTGCAAATTGTGGGGAATTCTTATTAGCTTAACTCTTTTCCCCACTTCTCTCTGGTTAAAAAGCAGCTTTAAAAAAAAAAAAATATATATATATTCAAAAGGGAACCATTTTTCTTTCCTGTACGCGGCTGGCACCGCGCCACAGTTCATGAGAGAAATGAGTCGGCCTCACCGGTTTCAGTGAATCAGTCCGGGAGCACGATGATAGAGGATATCTGTCCTGTTAAGCTGTCCTGATGGTGAATAATCCACGAATAATGATTGGATGGAAAATCCTCAGCGAAACAGGGTGCACATTCCAATACAGTGGGGAAACAGCTCTGAGACAAAATGGCATCCGGTAAACAAGCGCACAGTAAACAAAATGTAGTGTTGTCTTCCCCTCCCCAACGTCTTCCTGGGCTGCCTTCAGACGAGGTCAGCTGATCCTGCCTCGTCCCGATTCTAAAGTGCAGTCTCGCTGGAGTATAATGCGGAACCAAAACAACAAACCCGTGTTTTTCTGTGCTTTACACTGTATATTTGTGTCAAACCTGTATAAGACTCAGTTTGTCGGACTTGCAAACAAATCCAACTTACGAACGCGCTCTCCGGATGGAACTCGTTCATAACTCGAGGACTTACTGTAATTCATTTTTGTTCTATGAGAACACTGGGACAGGTTTTAGGTGTGAACGAGGATGTTCCAGTGTTTCCCCTTAGAGACCAGGCCTGTATCAGTTCTTCTCTATTGTAAAAAAAAAATTCTACTGTATTTAAATATCCCAATGAGCTGTATTGAGGAATAGGTGGCATTATTTAAGGACGTATATTAAGCGCAGTGCTCTGCTCCTCCACTAGGTGTCCTAATAACCCAACTGCAATCTCGTATCATTACTGTAAGACCTGCATCGCGCTGATGCGCTGCGTTTGCCTGCGTTCTGTTCAGAATTATTTATAGTCATGAGGTCGGGTACACGGACAAGAGGCTTAGGAAAATACACACATGATCTTGGTGTTTATTTTGATAATGCTTTAACCAAATGATATCATGGTGCTTCAACTGAATCATCTCATGGTGCTTAAATGGAATCGTCTCCTGGTGTCTTAACCAAATCGTCTCGTGGGGCTCTAAGGGCGTCGACTTACGGGGCTCGAACTGTGTTGTCTTGCAAGATTTTAACTGAAACATCTCATGGGGCTTTAATAGAATTAGCCGTATCATTTCAAGGGGATTTAACCAAATATGAGAATCATCTGTTGGTGCATTAAATGAATTGCCTTGCTGGGCTATAAATGATATTATTTGATTGTTCCTTAACTAAGGTCTCCTAGTGTCCGACTGCTTTCCTTCAAATTCTTCTTTTCCATCTTCATCCCAGCGTCTTGGAATCAACAAATCCGACCCAGGCACCCTGACTCCCGAGGAGATCAACACCTTCGTCCGGCTCGACCTTGACCCTGAGAAAGTCACATGGCAGAGAGGTAGGAGCTCTTATACTCACCCTTATACCAGACAGTGTTTCAGATATCTTATGAAGCCTTTTGGAATTAGCTGTGTGAAAGAGAGAGAGATCGAATCACCAGGGCGAGCCGATACAATATTATTACGATACCTGGGTGTCGATTTAATTTGTATTGCATTCATTTGCGCATCACGATTTTTATAAATATCGTGATGATAATGGTAACTTTTATAACTTTTATAGATTTTGTTCTAAAGAACAAAATTCTAAAGTTCTAAAGAACAAAATTCTAAAGTTCTAAAGAACAAAATTCTAAAGTTCTAAAGAACAAAATTCTAAAGTTCTAAAGAACAAAATTCTAAAGTTCTAAAGAACAAAATTCTAAAGTTCTAAAGAACAAAGTTCTAAAGTTCTAAAGAACAACATTCTAAAGTTCTAAAGAACAACATTCTAAAGTTCTAAAGAACAACATTCTAAAGTTCTAAAGAACAAAGTTCTAAAGAACAAAGTTCTAAAGTTCTAAAGAACAAAGTTCTAAAGTTCTAAAGAACAAAGTTCTAAAGTTCTAAAGAACAACATTCTAAAGTTCTAAAGAACAACATTCTAAAGTTCTAAAGAACAAAATTCTAAAGTTCTAAAGAACAAAATTCTAAAGTTCTAAAGAACAAAGTTCTAAAGAACAAAGTTCTAAAGTTCTAAAGAACTAAAGTTCTAAAGTTCTAAAGAACAAAAGTTCTAAAGTTCTAAAGAACAAATTCTAAAGTTCTAAAGTTCTAAAGTTCTAAAGAACAAAATTCTAAAGTTCTAAAGAACAAAATTCTAAAGTTCTAAAGAACAAAGTTCTAAAGAACAAAGTTCTAAAGTTCTAAAGAACAAAGTTCTAAAGTTCTAAAGAACAAAGTTCTAAAGTTCTAAAGAACAAAGTTCTAAAGTTCTAAAGAACAAAGTTCTAAAGTTCTAAAGTTCTAAAGAACAAAATTCTAAAGTTCTAAAGAACAACATTCTAAAGTTCTAAAGAACAAAGTTCTAAAGTTCTAAAGAACAAAGTTCTAAAGTTCTAAAGAACAAAGTTCTAAAGAACAAAATTCTAAAGTTCTAAAGAACAAAGTTCTAAAGTTCTAAAGAACAAAGTTCTAAAGTTCTAAAGAACAAAGTTCTAAAGTTCTAAAGAACAAAGTTCTAAAGTTCTAAAGAACAAAGTTCTAAAGTTCTAAAGAACAACGTTCTAAAGTTCTAAAGAACAACGTTCTAAAGTTCTAAAGAACAACGTTCTAAAGAACAAAGTTCTAAAGTTCTAAAGAACAAAGTTCTAAAGTTCTAAAGAACAAAGTTCTAAAGTTCTAAAGAACAAAGTTCTAAAGTTCTAAAGAACAAAATTCTAAAGTTCTAAAGAACAACGTTCTAAAGAACAACGTTCTAAAGTTCTAAAGAACAAAATTCTAAAGTTCTAAAGAACAACGTTCTAAAGAACAACGTTCTAAAGAACAACGTTCTAAAGTTCTAAAGAACAAAATTCTAAAGAAACTTGGCGAATCAAACTGAGAATCAGTTTTCTCCTGTTTTCTAGTGTGATACAAAGTATCGATTTTTTTTTTCTTTTTTTTTTCAGAGATTGAGAGACAACTTGTTTCTTTTCTTTTTTTCTTTGAACCTGACAATTAATATGTGATGTTCATCAGAATAAGTCCTTGTGATAGTGTTGGAGAATGTACAGTACAGAATGCAATGCATCATCAACTTCATCACTACAGTAAAGTTTAAATGTTAACAAATTCATTGTTTTATTTATACAAGATCATCTTGTACAGATGAACAGGCAAATATAAACGTCTAAATGTGCATTCTCATAAAAGAACGTTCGAATGATCCAAACCTGAACATTACCCGATTGAGGTACCTCAATAATCCTGGCGTTTGTAGTGCGAGTACAATATCGGCGCTTTGTCCTGGCCCCCTTCGGTCTGCACTCGCTGGTCCTGTATATTACGGACACTGGAATGTTCTTTCATCATTCCGTCCTCCTTTATGCCGGAGTACCAGAGCAATAACCGGCCCCTTGGTCTGTTCCCCTTCGCGGCCCCCCTCGTTTATTGTAAAGACCTGAAGATTTCCAAGTGCATAAGGCGGCCTCAAACCCACCAGCTTTTCCCAGGAGAGCTTTGGAAAGCTTTAACTGATTATTTCCAGCTCCGAGAGAACGGATTAGCCTGGAAAACACGCAGGAGCTCTTCTCCGATGATTTTAGGCTCGACCGTGTTGTATACACGTGGTAGCTTTGGGTTCGGAAATTTCCCTAAAGCCTCCGAGTTACTGCTTTTACCCTTTTTTTTTTCTTTTTTTTTTAAACGTTTTTTTCTAATGGTTAATAATGAACACCTGCAGAATCGCCACATCTGCTGGCAAAGCGGCGCGTTTACGATCAACCACGCCCACTCAGCGCTTACCAGAGTTACGGTCTGGTTTGTTTAACACAGGATACGTCTATGAGCAGTAATGCGGAATTCTCCGTCCTGATTGGTCAGCTCTGAATATGGAGGAGCTGCAAATCAGGTTCATATTAGTGCTGCAAAGTTTAATCGCATAACGATCCAAAATCGCAATACGGACCTGAGACTGTTTATAGTTATTATTTATATATATCAGGTTATGTATACAGTACGTTCCACATTGTTAATCACTTCAAAAGGGTTCGTAAGTGAATAAAATCCATAATTGTTTGCATTTTGCTGTAGTATAAGAGAAATAAAGCATGTATTGCTGATTTTCTTATAACGGCACGACATTTTTTTTTCTTTTACTTAACACACACGTCGTGTTCTTTAGCTACTGAAGGAATAGGGTGGGTTATTGAATCAATGGATGGTTTATTGGTTGATTCGCTTTATGGTCACTTTTCGATTCAGAACGTTTAAAATTATTTAGGTAAACTTTTTTTTTTAAACTAGAAAAAGTCAAATATGAAAAATATGTTCTTGAAGAAATATGCCACAGCTTCCAGAGAAAATGTAAACTGCTTCATCCTCCACTAAATACTCTCGTTTTGTAAGAAAAAAATTATTGTATTCGTTTTCTTTCTTTCGAGTTTATGAGCGATTTGGTGCTCATTACCACCGTATTGGATCGTGTATTGGATCTTGTTTGTCGTGTTGTGGCTCTTTTGTGCACATTTGCACGTGCACTTTTTTGTCTTTTTGTATAGTATAAAGTTTTTTGTAAATATATCGTGTTAATCTGTTTTGTCTCGGCTAATTAGGTGGCTTAATTAGCAAGTTAGTTTTGTTAATTTATGTTGCACTGAGCTGTATATGGTTTAAATGATGACAGTATCAGCCTACTTGACGTGACTTGACTTGAATACCGCCATCTAGTGGACTGGAGTGTGGAGCAGAAGAAAAAAGAAAAAGAAAAAAAAGTTAAAATATTGCTGCAAAGTGGCGATGATCGGGCCCAAGCACCTGCACTATTGCCACCTCCTGAAAGACTGTGGCATGACTCATGCGTTCAAAGGAGGAATACCAATACCATCATGAGATGATCTACAGCTATATAATTATACACGACTCAGGAAGCTATTCGTAATTCGCGTTCAAGGTCTTAGCCACGGTATATCAAATTCCATTGGGTGCATTTTGGCAAACAACCTCAAGTAACTGACTTCCTAAGGAGTAGAGCATAGTGAAAAGTGAAGATGTGTAGGAACTATGCAGTAAAATCTCCCGTGAAGAGCCAGATTACAACCTGTGTGCTGATTTTCAAGAAATTTTGCACATGTTCAGACCCCCAAAAGACGCTTGGATGCTGGGGGGGGGGGGTTGGAGAGTGATGTCATAGTGCTTGGGCCCTAATTTAAAAAATCAGACAATAAACACGAGTTGAATTGAATTGAATTGACAATCGCGATGCCAAAAAAAACTAATCGAATCCAATCAACAATTTACCCATGATTCTTAGCAGGAGTAACAGGACACCAGCCTAGATGGTTTGAGTGTTTGATTTACGGTGAGTCTGCTTTGTGAACCCCGTGTGTGTTTGGCGGAGGGAAATACAAAAGGAAATTTAAGCATATTAAGGAGTTTATGTGTGTGTGTGTGTGTGTGTGTGTGTGTGTGTGTGTGTGGTTGCTCTTGGGTTTTCATCTCGCTTTCTTGGCTTGCTGTCCGCGAGATCTATTCCACACTCCAGCTCCATATGTGCGGTGAGTGTTGGCTGTTACACGGCTCCAGCTGAGTCGTCTGACTCGACGCTTTCCAGCCCGCTACACCCAGGATTGTTGGATGCTTACGCTGCACGTCTGCCAGTACGAACTGCTAACATAAAGGGAAAACTCCGGCGTTTTTAAAAACCTAATCAGTATCTACAGCATGTGTGACTACCACGGACAGGAATTTTAAAGTCCCTGTACAGACTCCAAACTCACCAATAACAGAATTCTTAGGGGAATTGTTGAACTCTGTTAATTAAAAAAAAAAAAAACAACAACAACAACTGTTTGTATAATCCAGGTGTTATGGAGCGCAAAACAGTGCCGAAACTAAGAATAAGGGCGGAAATACTGTACATTTTGCTGTTAAACCATGCATTGGCGTGTTTAACCTGCAATGTCACGAGTGAGTCTGTTCACGTATTCTTGGTGTGTTACCGGAGGAAACCATCTCAGGATGGTGTACTGTTCCATCCCGGATGTTTTATGTGGCTCCTGTGGTGCTCTTCTTGAAACGTATGAAGGTGGGTGCCTACCATCAGTCCTGTGTCATGTCAACAGTAAAGCATTCGCGTGTAAGGCCGCTTCTCAGCCAAGGGAGTGGACTCGCTTGCAATTTTTCCTAAGAACATAGCCATGAATAAAGAACGGTACAAAAACATTCTCGGGGGGGGAACATCTCCAAAAACCAATCAAGAACAGTTCCCAGACGAACGATGCCTCTTCCAGCATGATGGAGCTCCTTGAGTACAAGAAGGAAAAAGGCCATAACTAAGTGACTCCGGGAACCAGACATGGAAATTTTGGGAAACTCTCCAGACCCATGAATCCCATTGAGAACTTGTGGTCAATCCTCAAGAGGTGGGTGGACAAACGAAACCCAAGCGTTGATCATGCAAGAATGGGCTGCGCCATCAGTCGGGGTGTGGCCCAGAAATCGATTGACAGCAGGGTCAATTATAGAGGTCTTGAAAAAGAAAGGGGTCAACACTGCAAATATTGACTCTTTGTGCGTATGAACTTATTGTAACGCTCAACAAAAGACTTATTTAAAGACTTGAAATGCTTGTAAATATACTTCAGTATTCCAGAGTAACATCTCACTCACTCACTCATCATCTATACCGCTTTATCCTGTATTCAGAGTCGCGGGGGCCTGGAGCCTATCCCGGGAGACTTAGGGCACTAGGCAGGGTATATCCTGGATAGGGTGCCAATCCATCGCCAGGCACACACACACACACACACACACACACACACATACACTCATTCACACGCCAGTTAGCCCAATCTGCATGTCTTTGACTGTGGGAGGAAACCGGAGTACCCGGAGGAAACCCACCAAGCACGGGGAGAACATGCAAACTCCATGCACACAGAGACGGGAATCGAACCCGGACTGAAATATCTAAAAACACTGAAGTGGCAGACGTTGTGAAAATCAATATTTATCTCATTCTCAGAAGACACACTGGATAGAACAAATGGATAGAAGCCCGGACTTGTATCTATCTACCTATCTGGAAACGATAACCTGGGAGCGGTGCCAAGATGGCCGCCAAGAGGATAAACTTAACTAGAAGCACTTTGATACTGTGTGTTCAATTTGGTTGAAGGAAAGTTTTTACACTCCATCACTCAGATGGGAGTAGCTCGCAGTCGTGATTGTAATGCAACACCGCCAGGGTTTTTTTTTTAAGTGTTTTTTTTTTAAATCCATCAGATGTTTCTGAACCGTATCCGAGCTATCTCGGGGCTGCTGATCGTATAGGTTATGAGTTCCGTGTCTGGCTTATCACTTTGCAGCTCATTGCTGGGACATCAGAGGAAGACACTTCCTTTTTCATCTGCTCAGTTCAAACGGAAGTCAGTTCGGTGGTGATACCAGGAAAGATAACGTCACCCTTAATCAGTGGCTCTGCAGGGCCACAGGTCAGACACTTTCAGTGGGAAATGCTGATGTGCTCGGGACACGGACTGCAAACAACCTCAATCACCGAGTACAGAAAAACTTTATGGACATGAAAAGGAAGGAGAATGGCAGCCCTTCCCATCTTGGTTGCTTCTCTAATGCCTTTCTTAGACATTTACAGTAACTTCTTTTGGTGCAATTGCCTTCCTCACGCAGAGTCACAGTTGTGCTTTTTGCATTAAGTGAAATTTGTCTCCATGGGATACTACTTTGATCGTAAGCACAATTCAGCTAATTATGTGAATTAAAGTAAGTGCAAGCCTGTACCTCGGCATACGAGCTTGACGGGTTGCGGATAATCTGTGCCAGTCGCCCCAAGATATTACCAATTTCCAACACTATAATCATATTTCTGCACTTCGAAACAATCAAAACATTTAGAAAAGACATGGAAATGAAGTCAAATCTAACGTAAACAGACATTAAACCTCATTTAACCTTAATTTATGATTCCTCTCGGCACCGGCTGCTTTAAAGACCAACCTGAAAGCGGCTCCCTTTTCTTCCTGCTACCATCCTTGCTAACATTCCTGGGACCCGCGGCGCCGTGTCTTTGCTAAATCCTGCACAAAACGCAAAGAAAACAAACAAACAAACAAACAAACAAAAAAATTCCTAAACTGACTTCGCTTGGCTTTCGAGTTTTTTTGAACGACTCCTGGACCGACGTGACTCTTACGCACACGTGCAACGCAGGCACAAGCCGGCGGTTCGTTCACTCGTACTGTGTGACAAAAATGATTCAAATGCCAAAGCAAAGTTTCAGTTCTCAAGGCGGGGCGTTCTAACGCTGAGCGAGCACCGAAACTAATTTACAGGTGTTACAGCATATTCAGTTTGTATCTGTAAAAACTTTGCAATATTCAGTCTAATCGAGCTTTGGTACAGTGGAAAATTATTCAGGTAAATTGTTTGAAATGTTTGAAAAAATCGACAAATTCCTCAAAATGCTAATCATACACGAGCTTTTGATCGCGTCTTGAAAAAATGCTGCTGCTGTTTTTTTTTTTTTTTTTTTTTAAATGGTGCTGCTGCTTCTTCTTTTGAGATTATGTACCGTTGGTGCAACACCGCCACCTGCTGGACTGGAGCTGAAAATCGCTGGGGGGGGGGGGGGGGAATTGTCGCTTTGTTTGCGAAATGACACAATCAATCAAGCAACACATTTTACATAGTGTTTTAGTGTTTAAAAACAAAATTGTCACATGTACCTTCCAGTATCTCCACAGTGACCATTATTCCTTTTTCACATTTCCCAGGAAGGTAGCTGGGGTCAGAGCGCAGGGCCGGCCAGGATACAGCGCGCACTCTGGAGTAGATAGCGTTAAGGCCTCTTGTTTAGGGGTTCAGCTGTGGCAGCTTGCAGTGCTGGGGCTTAAACCGATCAGTAACCAGCAATCTTAAATGTTTGACTTTGGGATCGGTGACGTGCAGTACGACTGTAACAGGGACGGTGGCGACCTGGACGCACTGCCTTAGACTGCTTGAATCCTCAGCTGGTATCATTTTTTTCCTAATGCTATATTCTGGCGTTCGTGCTGCGAGGCTTTTCCCGCCATAAACGTTTAGCGCGACTGTAATCACTTGGGTCCGCTTTGATTTCGGTGACGCTAAAGTCATTAGCGGTAGCTCTGCTAGACTTCTGTCGCCGTTCTGTTCTGTGTCACCGTTGTCACTTCACGCCTGTTGATCACGTCTCTCTTCCGCAGTGGTGGACACCAGCGATCGTTTCCTGAGGAAGATCACGGTCGGCCAGGCGAACACGGAGAAGGGCCACGGCAGGCAGGTAGGTCCTCGCACCGTGACTCCGCCCTGTTCCTGTCAAACGTCTCGAGCTGGGTGCAGTGCGTACAGCAGGGTCTCGCTCTTGTGTTCTCTGTTTCTCTGTTTCTCTCTCTCTCTCTCTCTCTCTCTCTCTCTCTCTCTCTCTTGGCAGCGTTTCAGCGAGTGTCAGAAATAACGGCCCCTAAGCCAGAGCTCGCAAATAAACAGTGTGCGCCTCAATGGGAACCAGCCCGAGTGAAAGCAAATGTTTAAAATGGATGGAAAAAAAAAAAGGGGCTGCGGTTTGCTTGCAAACACTTGTCTCTGGCCAAGCACATGCTTACACTTAACAGCTCTCCACTGATGTCGCCTGAAGCACTGAAGATCTCAAACAGACACACACACACACACACACACACACACACACAGAGACAGACACAGGAGCGTAGAGTAGAATGCAGCCTGTTTTAAGAGTGTATGATCTTGGCCTTGAGTTAGAATGTGACAGAATCAGTGCGATTAGAAATGACGGACTCGAACCTGAACTCCTAATTTGGTAACCTGAAGACGTTTGAATCCAAACAAAGACTGTTTAAGAGTCTTAAAAACAAACCGATTAATACCTAATCCTAACTTACATTGAACCATGATAGCTGTTCATTCCTGGAGTCGTCCTTAAGGTGGTCCTGAGACGGGCTCTCTCTCTCTCTCTCTCTCTCTCTCTCTCTCTGTCTCTGTGTGTGTCTCTCTCTCTCTGTCTCTCTGTGTCTCTCTGTGTGTCTCTCTCTGTCTCTGTATCTCTCTCTCTGTCTCTCTGTGTGTCTCTCTCTGTCTCTGTTTCTCTCTCTCTGTCTCTCTGTGTGTGTCTCTCTCTCTGTCTCTGTGTGTGTCTCTCTGTCTCTCTGTGTCTCTCTGTGTGTCTCTCTCTGTCTCTGTATCTCTCTCTCTGTCTCTCTGTGTGTCTCTCTCTGTCTCTGTTTCTCTCTCTCTGTCTCTCTGTCTTTCTCTCTCTCTCTCTCTGTCTCTGTGTGTGTCTCTCTCTCTGTCTCTGTGTGTGTCTCTCTGTCTCTCTGTGTCTCTCTGTGTGTCTCTCTCTGTCTCTGTCTCTCTGTGTGTCTCTCTCTGTCTCTGTTTCTCTGTCTCTGTCTCTCTCTCTCTCTTGCTCTCTGTCTCTCTCTCTCGCTCTCTGTCTCTATGTGTCTCTCTGTCTCTCTGTGTGTCTCTCTCTGTCTCTGTCTCTCTCTCTGTCTCTCTGTGTGTCTGTCTCTGTCTCTCTCTCTGTCTCTCTCTGTCTCTCTCTCTCTCTCTCTCTGTGTGTCTCTCTCTCTCTGTCTCTCTCTCTGTCTCTCTCTCTCTCTGTCTGTCTGTCTCTCTCTGTCTCTCTTTCTCTGTCTTTCTCTCTCTGTCTCTCTCTCTGTCTCTAGTTCAGTTCAGTTCAGATGAGCTTTATTGGCATGAATGCTAACAGAAGCATTACATTGTTGCCAAAGCAAATAGAAAACATACAATCATTTAAAATATACATATATATATATATATATATACATAATATCAATATTAATAACAATAACAACAACTATCTGAACAGTATTTCTGTCTCTCTGTCTGTCTCTCTCTGTCTCTCTCTTTCTGTCTCTCTCTGTCTCTCTCTCTCTCTCTCTCTCTCTCTCTCTCTCTCGCTCTGTCTTTCTCTCTCTCTCTGTCTCTCTCTGTCTGTCTCTCTCGCTCTGTCTGTCTCTCTCTCTCTCTGTCTGTCTGTCTCGCTCTCTCCCTCTTTTTCCATCAGCTGCTCTCACGAGTCTGTTTATTGGAGACGATCTGCGTCAGACAAGTCTAAACTGTTTACTGTGTCCAATAAAGAGGACTAGACCTGGCAACCCGCTTGTGTATCTTGTGCGTCCTGCATTTCCTGCGTCTAAAGCCCCTGCAAATACATGAAGGAAAAAGAAAAGAAATCAAGAAATGTTTTTAATAATATTTTTATTTTTTAAATGCATTCATGAGCACCGTGAGTATTCAGCGAGTGGAACACCTGCATGTGAAAATCAGATGAAACAGATGAAACTTGTTACCAACTTGTGGAGGAGCTACGTGTCCGTACTGACTGATATTCGGATCATTAAAGGGATTCCTGGCAGGCAGAGCGATCCTGGCTCCTGCGTACTGAGAAAACTTTCTATCCTGATGGTGTCCGAGCTCTAGTGGAACACTGGGACGAGCGCATTAGTGTAGCAGGAGATTATATAGACAGCGTGGACAGCGTGAGGACGTGTAACGGATGAAGCGGTGCGGGACAGGTTCATATCTGTGAATCTGTCCAAACGTAAAACACGACAAAATTAAGCCGATGCTTGTTCTGTGTTCTGTGTTCTCCGACTCTCTCAGACTCAGTTCGACATCGCGGTGGCGAGCGAGATCATGGCGATCCTGGCTCTGACTGACGGTCTGGCTGATATGAGGAGCCGCCTGGGACGCATGGTGGTGGGGAGCAGCAGGAGCGGCCAGCCCGTAACAGCTGACGATCTCGTACGTGGAGTGTGCGTCGGGTGTGTGATTATTCTCGCTCTTGCTGTAGAGCGTTTTTGACGCGTCTTTGTCTCTGTCTTTGGGTTAACCTCGGCTGTAGGGTGTGACCGGCGCTCTGGCTGTGCTGATGAAAGATGCCATCAAACCCACCCTGATGCAGACGCTCGAGGTTTGACTCGACTCTCCTTTTCTGTCTCTGTCTTCACCAACACACACACACACACACACACACACATGAATGAGTAAAGGTGCAGCTTTAACAGAAAACCTGATCCTCTCAATGGTGCTGAAATTATATATGAGCAACGGGAATACACAGCACACACACACGCACACGCACATCTGGCTTTTGTCTTACAGCTGTGTGCGCAACTGTGACTTTACTTTTTTTTTCTTTTCCCCTCTTAAATATTAAACGACCTGAGCCGCACCTGAAGCTGGAATTTGTTCGAGGTTTGATTCGCGTCACTTGTTGCATGCTGACTACATAAACTATGATGTAATGACCTCGCAGGCCGCGCCTAGAGACACATTCGCCGTAGTGTCCCTGTGAGGTTTTAACGCAGAACACTGCTGTGTTTTGCTTATGCAACGAATAAAGTCCCGATCCCTTGAGTTCTCTTTACATTGTGCGTGTGGAAATTAATTTGCTTTCACTATTACACACTGCTGAGAGTTTCGTCTCTCCTCCGTTCTCCTTAGTTGTTTTCTTTGCTTGATTCAGGACAACAATTTGACCGGATAATTTGATTGCGTAACGTTGTTGCCACGACCACCACAGGATACGACTCCTGACATGGTCGTGTGAGAAATGAACACACGACCACATGTTACATTACTGCGTTACTTCCTGATAAAGGTAACTAGTTCGAGTACTTTTCCATTGCAGAAAATGAAAACTCCTTTGTGCTTCCTCGTGCATGTTGTTCTAGTCAAGACCTTTATACAGTGGAACCTTGGATCGCGAGCATAATTCGGTCCGGAAGCGGGCTTGTGTTCCAAAACACTCATAAACCAAATCAAATCGTCCCATAAGAAATAATGAAAACTCAAATTATTCGTTCCACAGCCCAAAACTAATAAAGAAAGAAAGAAAAATAATTAATACAATATATAAAGTAAAAATAAAACAAATTAACCTGCACTTTACCACTTTACATTTAAAAAGTTTAAATAAATCCCAACAGATAAGTGTTTCCGTTTGTGCGCGTGTATTTGTGTGTGTGTGTGTGTGTGTGTGTGTGTGTGTGTGTGTGTGTGTGGAATTAGCCCCTTCCCTCGCCTCGTCTTACACAGTAAAACTCCTCCTCCCTCCCCCCACCTCGCTTTTTAAGTTTCACAACAAACACACACACACACACACACACAACGGAAACACTGTTTTAACGGGAAAAAAAGAAGTCTCTCTAATGACACTCGCGTGAGCGATCCTTTGAAAAGAATCGCGACAGAGCAGAGTTTCTGTGTAGAGCAGAGTGTGTGTGTCTGTGTGAAGCTGGGGAGGGGGGTGTAAAGGCGAGAATGTGTGTGTGTCGGTGTGTGTGTGTCGGTGTGTGTGTGTCGGTGTCAAAAAACTCGACACTCGTAAACCAAAGATGCTCGTTTTTCAAATCAAAATTTATTAAAAATCTTTGCTCGTCCTGCGGAACACTCGTAAACTGAGTTACTCTCAAAAGTACAGTTCATCATGATTCACCGCGAGTTTCGGCGCTGTGATCAGGTTTTCATCTTTCCACACGTCGTTCCTCATATAGTCAAGCCGCATAGATGAGAGGGGTATAACAGCAGGAATAGCAGAGGGGGCGGGGCATTGGGGGCCGGGGTTGTAGGACGATTTTCACACACACGGGCACACACACACTATGGATTGGGAATGACTGCTGTCTGGCCTCACGGATTACATAAATTGTAACTAAGTAACTGAGTACTTGAATGGCGGAGCGAACGCGTTAGAGTACTCATTACATCAAAAACGTCATGTTAATTATGTGCTCAGTTAAATCTAGGCGGATTGTAAAGCTGCGATGTGGAGCTGCACTACTGACAGAGCTGCTGTTTTAGAAAACTAATCAACCCCTTCTTCTGACTAATCAGAATCCAACAGTGTGTGTGTGTGGTGTGTGTTCAAAAAGGAAATCCTTCAGTCCTGGTGTGTGGATTCTTTCCTGCCTGGAATCATATCAGGATGAACCAGACAGCAGAGGATCATGGGAATGATTTTTGTTTTTTGCGCTCATGTACAGTATGTGATGGAAGACGTGATGGCACTTGTGTTTTCCCAGATGGATCCATGTATATGTGTGTGTGTGTGTGTGTGTGTGTGTGTGTGTGTGTGTGTGTGTGTGTGACGAAGCTGAAAGATAAGTTGTAAGGATGTGTGTGTATATACTGCGACTTTTTTTCTTTTTCTCTTTTTTTAAAATTTTTTTGCTTTGACACAGTGAACAGCGATAGCATCTGCTCGTCTCCGTCTTCCTGTTTTCTCTGATCTGTTTTCTCTGGTCTTTTCTCCTCGCAGACGAGTCAGAGGTGGCCTGACTTTGTTTCCTGTATGACATGCTGTGTGTTTTTACTTCCTGTGTTCTCTAGCAGAAGGTCATTTTAATAGAAGTGGAAAGAGTGTCGCTGTCTTTCCGCTGTCTTTTTTAACCGAGCGCTCCACCACGTCCCTGAACATTTCACACGTTATCGAGCCGAGGTTTACGGCGTTTACGTCTTCGCGGGAGACGCAGCCGTGTGACCCGCGCTTTGCTTTTTCCTCTTTTTTTTTCCCTCTAAAATGGTACATGAGAAAATGGTGTCCTTGTGCTGACCTCAGACTCGGCTTTGTCTTGAATAAAGCAATGATAAATATTAGAATGAATATCCACTATCCGCTCCTTCCGCTCGCGTGAGCTTACAGACGCCCCTGACTGGCTGTAGAGCCATGATTAATGTGGGAGCACTATGTACCTCTCATCCCTCCCCTCTGAGAGAGCTCGGCCAATCAGCTCTCTCTAGACCTCCGGCTGCGAGAGGTTACAGCACCACCCGGGAATCGAACTAGCGATCTCCGGATGATGGGGCGAGCGCTTTACCCCTGCGCCACTCCTGTTCGACCTCGGTGTCGACAGCGTGGAGGGGAAGTGTGCAAGATCACGATGGTTTTCAATGAGCGTCTCACTGTGACGAGCGCCGTCGGCTGTCGAACCTTTTTACCGGTAGTGTGCCAATACTTCTGGCCTTTGAGAATCCCAGAAAAGTGTAAGCGCTGACGGTCGACTTTTGAGCTTTCTCTCGGTCGATTAATGATCGAGGATGTTTCCGTTCCAGACTCTCCCGTTTACCCTCAGATTCGTAGTGATGAATCCGCGTCTCGTCACCGTTAATGATTCTCTTTAAGAAACTTTCGCCTTCATTATAATATCGCTGCACATTCCGTTTGCAGATATACTGTACAAGCGCTTTCGTTTACGCTGTACGATGAGCACCAGACGCACACTCAGACCACGAAATAAATAAATGAATATCTAAATAAATCACTGCACTGCAAAATAAAAAAATCTTCTTTCGTGCAAATCACAAGTAGGGCATCCATTTTTGCTCGCATCGCAATTACAAATGAACATCCATCAATGCACAGCAGTGACTGGGAAGACCAGGGGACTTAAACGGAAAGCACTGACAAGACTGTGCAGCAGAAAATGCCAAATATGCAAATTAAAAATACAGTGGAACCTCGGATTGCGAGTAACCTGGTTTACGAGTGTTGCGCAAGGATCATTAGAGAGATTTCTTTTTTTCCGTTAAAACAGTGTTTGCATTGTGTATGTTAGTTGTGAAACTTAAAAAGCGAGGTGTGGGAGGGAGAAGGAGTTTTACTGTTTAAGACGAGGCGAGGGGCTAATTCCACACACACACATACACGGCGGAAACACTTAACTGTTTGAATTTATTTTTACTTTTTTTAAATGTTAAGTGCAGGTTAATTTGTTTTATTTTTACTTTATATATTGTATTAATTATTTTTATGTATTTATTGTTTTGGGCTGTAGAACGAATAATTTGAGTTTTCATTATTTCTTATGGCAAAATTCTATTTGGTTTACGAGTGTTTTTGGAATACGAGCCCGCTTCCGGAACGAATTATGCTCGTAATCCAAGGCTCCACTGTACCCCGTTACCTGTCCTACACTGTTAGTGAACACAAAAAAAAAACATCTGATTACTTTGGGTATAAAAGTTGAAGATTTTATCAGTCCTGCATGCCCTGCCCCTATTTGAAACTGAATTAAAAAAAAAAAATTTTTTTATGAAGATGTAAATTGTAAAAACCCTCATTTGACCTACTCTGACTTTTGTGAAACAGGCCTTTTTTTTATATAGAAATAAAAAAAACCCTAATCTCATGCCGTGCCCCCTGTTGTATCAATTTTTAAAAATCTAATTACTTAAATTATAAAAGCCCCAGAGATTTTTTTTCCCCTAAATTGGAATCTGGTTCCAGTCCTACATGTCTCAACCCAGATCAAAACTCGATTTTTTTTTTTTTTGCATTATGTAAATTGAATCTAGTTCCAATCCCTATCTCTCTACACTTTAAAGAAATTTTTACAGTATTTTAAGTTTATAAACTGTGATCTTTGCCAGCGTTAATGACCTTCTCCTAATCTCGCGCTCGGAATTTTTTTTAACAATGAAATGAGGCTCACATGTCATTTCTTTAGCACCGATTGTCCCAAGAGAACATTTTGCGAAAATCAGTGGAACATGAACAGTCTGAGCACTCGTTGTATTTGTTTTTATTAAAGCTGGGAGGAAAAAAAACAAACAAAAACGTTTATTATGTTAAAGTTTGTTTGCGTCTCCTTGCTGGTTGGAGGAGGCCTCGTCTCCCCGGTTCCCTGGCCGAGGTTCTGTCCTCTCCCTTGTGCACTAGCCGTCTGCTTGCTGCTCCATCCTCCTGTCCTCTCTTTGTCCTTCCTGTCCTCTCTTCATGCGGCGTGCTCCCTGCGAACCCGCTGCTTTGTGGAAGTGAACTCTGAACCACGCCGATCTCGGTTCAGATCCCAGATGTTCAGTCTGCGCCCGGCTGAGAGGATGGAGTCGTCACGTTTTCCACGTTCTGAGGCTCCGCAGTTGGACAAATGAAGACCTTCTGTGTTAATCTTCATAATTAACACCACATCTGAAACGTCATCCAGGATTTATCAAGATTATAAAATTCCGGTGTCAAATGTTACCCACAAGGCCGTTGTACAAGCTGATGTGTGTGTGTGTGTGTGTGTGTGTGTGTGTGTGTGTGTGTGTGTTTTATTTATTTATTTATACAGCAGACACTAAACACATCACAAATTTCAAAATAAAAGCGTAATTAAGTTTCTGTATGATTTCTCAGTTTCAGGTTGAATCTACTCCATGAGGATGATGATGATGATAAGTTTATCATTTAGTTTTTCTCTGTGTTGTGTTCCAGGGCACGCCGGTGTTCGTGCATGCCGGACCGTTCGCCAACATCGCGCACGGGAACTCGTCAGTGCTGGCGGACCAGCTGGCTCTCAAACTGGTCGGCGAGGATGGCTACGTGGGTGAGGGAGAGCGCACGATACTCACACGGATTCGAGCACAGATAAAGCGACCACACACTCTCATGAGGCTCCTCGCACCTCCAGGGTCCGGGTTCGATTTCCATGTGTAGATTAGGCTTCAATTGGCGTTTCCAGATTTGTGAATGAGAACCGGGTGTCGAGCTAACTCTCCGAACTGCCATAGACATGAAGGATACATCTCCAGGATGGGGAGTGTCCTGCGCCCGATGTGCTCCCCGAACGTGCACAGAACAAAAAAAAAAAAATTCATGTCATTAGATTAAAGTCATACATTAAGGCTTTTGGTTACTGATCAGAAGGTAGTGGGTTCGAGCCCCAGCACGGCCCTTAAGCCCGTCTCCTCCAGGGTCTCCTGAGCTCTGACCCCAGATTCCTAACTGTGACGATCATTTCCCTGTGCTGAATCTCATCGTAATTTCTGGGCAGATTGTTTTTTTTTTTTTAACGAACTTGGATTCAAATCTGATTTGTTGGTAGAACTTTATATTAAAGCTTTGGCCGTTTTCATTAACACATTTAAAGTGCGTTAATAGTACTTCTTTGTACCTTGTAGTTATTAAGACTTTTTTTTTTTTTTTGCTATTAAAAATATTCACTGTTGTTTATTAGCTTTTATTTTATTATTATTTTGTTTGTTTTTTGGTTTGTTTTTGAAGGCAGATTTGAGGAGAGAAACTTGCGACCAACTGATTCGGACTTTAAAGGGCAGCTTTAACCTGAACGGCGACCCGAACTGTAAACAATAATGTTGCATAAAATGCCGCTCATTGAAATCGCTAATCAATGGTAATCATTCGCTCCGCTTTAAATCTTAGTTTTTTGTTTAGATTTATTTATTTATTATTTATTTATTTATTTATATTATTATTAATATTTTATAATTTTTTTTCTTTCTTTTTTTTCTTTCTTTTTTTTATTTTATTTGTTTATTTTTATTATTTTATTTATTTATTCATTTATTTTCCCCTGATTTTCTCCCTAATTTAGTCGTGTCCAATTCCTCCCCGTCGCTCCCACATTAAGGCTACTACTACCACTCAGCCGGGAGGGCCGAAGAAAATCACGTGTTTCCTCCGAAACACGTGACGCCAGCCGACCGCATCTTTCCGAACTGCTCGCTCACACACCATTGGGGGCGGCGTAACACACTCGGAGGACGGCGCTATCCGCTCCCTCCGCTGCGCGAGCTCACAGACGCCCCTGACTGGCTGTAGAGCCGTGATTAATGTCGGAGCACTATGTACCTCTCATCCCTCCCCTCTGAGAGAGCTCGGCCAATCAGCTCTCTCTAGACCTCCGGCTGCGAGAGGTTACAGCGTCACCCGGGATTCGAACTGACGATGTCCAGATGATAGGGCGAGCGCTTTAACCACTGCGCCACTATTTATATTTCAATTTAATCTTCTATGTTTTTGAATATTAAGGAGCCTTTATCGTAGGGTCGTTTGTATTTATTTACCCATAAACCCTGGAGTTACATTAAAGCCGAGATTCACATAAACACTGAATGTACTGTCTACATAGTGTGTGTGTGTGTGTGTGTGTGTGTGTGTGTGTGTGTGTGTGGCTACACGGAGGGCATGATTTGTGCACGATGACTCGAATTTCACTTGCTGGAAATAAGGTTTTAATTCATGCATAAGTGAGTAAATCCAAATATCATTTGTTTATGTATATATAAAATCAGTATCAATATTTGTAACATTTATTTATCAGTAATATTTGTAACATTTCCCTGTACTTAAAAAAAAATAATAATAATTTTTTTTAAGTAAGCTTGACTTTGCGATGTTTGCGGAAGAGAAGCGCATACAGCGCGGTCCGTACTTCAAATTTTGAACCTCGCTAGCGATATGCGGTGCAGTACTGCCTGGTGACGCTAGGTGTCGCCAGCGAGCTGTTAGCTCTCAGTCAGCCATGTGATCCTGAGGGGAATGAAACGTTGCTTCAGTGTTCAAAGGTTCAAACACGCTGCCGTGTGTACGGTCGTCCTGAGTACCCTTTTTTTTTACATTTTTTTTTTTTTATCCACCGGGCCTCTGGTTAAGGAATCGACACTGATTGGCTCACATTTCATTAGTAGTAAAGCATCGAACCAATCATAGACGAGACTGAGTTCTTGTGGCCAATCATGAAGCAGAAGGCGGGATTTATCAAGAAAGATAGAAACCTCCTCAGAGTTGCAGGAGAATACTACTACTACTTGTGTTATGTTTGCAGAAGATTAAACGCTTCACGGCGGTAATAATAATACAAAAAGGTTATTATAGTTCTGATTAAATGCCTTGAGCGTGTAAACAGTTCAGTTGTAGAAATACTGTGCGTGTAAACGCAGCCACCGAGTGTTTAATCCCGGTCCAGTATCACCGAACGGATGGATGAATGAAAAGCAAGATCGTGGGTTTAAACACGTTTTCGTAGACCTTTCGTGACCTTAGCGGGACGGCGATAATAAACATCCTCTGGATGTAGCCGAAAGTAAATCTGGGGAAATTCCTGTATAACCGCAACATTTTCCGCTTTGTTAACTTCGTGACTCGGTGCTGAGTCCCGCGGCGAGCCTCGCGTTCGGACCACACGCTGCCAAAATCCACTTCATTTTTCATTTTGGAACTTGTAACTTTTTACTCCGTCTCTCTCTTTCTCTTTATCTATCACTCACACACACACACACACACACACACACACACACACACACACACAGCTGTTGTGGTCAAGGCCAAGAATTCAGCCCTCCCTTTAGATAAGGGAACGCTTTCTAACAGCGGGGTTGTGTGTTGCGCAGGGTTTCGTGCGTTTAGTTTCGTCATCCGAGGTCTTAATATTCCGAGTGCAGATGAAGAATTCCACCCTCGGTGCCTCTTTAACATACCAGTGTGCGCTCGCTGCTTCTCTTCATCCCGTTCAACACAAACATACAAACTGGCCAGTCTATTCACATCGATAACTCATTTGACGTTTACGCGCACACACACACACACACACACACACACACACACACACACACACACACACACACGCATGCTTGTGCATACACAACCATGTCCAGCCAAAATAAACACTCGTTCCTTGTGTCAGGTTCGAGTCCATGTGTGACACTGGAGTATGTAAATGTGCACAGAGCGTAGCTGTAGTGTAAAGGGTTACTTCAGTGCAAAACACGACACACTCGTACATGCTCAGGACCGAAGTATGCCAGAGCTCTTCTGTGGAAATAAAAACAAAAGTTTCTGAATTCCTGCCCCTCTACTACATTCCCATCCTGCTCCAGAGCCTGGGAAATAGCGCAGGAAACCCGGAGGGCATTCAGGGTGGTGGGTATGTGGAAATACCAGAAACACACACACACACACGTGTGCACACACACACACACACACACACACACACACACACACACACACGTGTGCACACACACACACACACTCTCACCCTGTCTCTCTCTCGATATCTCTTTTGATCTCGTTCATTTGTTTTTGTTTCCCATCTATCCATGGACTGAGTAAAATGACCTGGGCCTATGCTGGTGTGTTAACACATCCAAGAGTCTTAGAGTCACTGATGTCATGATACAGAAACACACACACACACACACACACATGTACACACAAACTCAGCACACTTGGTCCTCTTTCGTTTAATTATTCAACTCTCTCTCTCTCTTTCAGTGACGGAGGCCGGGTTCGGAGCAGACATCGGCATGGAGAAGTTCTTCAACATTAAGTGCCGTGCCTCCGGTCTGAAGCCTGACGCCGTGGTGTTGGTCGCCACCGTCAGGGCTTTGAAGATGCACGGGGGAGGGCCGGATGTAAGACTAATGTGTTGTTGTTGTTGTTTTTTTTTTCTTTTTTCGTCACTCAGATTTACACGACAAGCTTATTTACTCGCTCTTGTGCTCTACGTACTGTCAGCGTGCTAATGGTTCTCCACAAGGGGGCGCTCTTGGTCGGTAACTTTTCACAATGAAAGTTACTAACCCATGTTTAACAATGTCAGACAAACCAAACGCAAACGCTTTACTCAGGTTGCACCGTCTTAATACGTCTTACTGATCGTTTCTTGTGGATGTGGGTTGCCAGGTTTCAGGCTAAATTCTGCATTTTTAAAATGTAAAATTCCTTAATCAACCACCGTACCTAACAAACTATATAATCTACAAAGTATCCCAAACGCCATTTTATTATTATTTTTTTTGTTGTTGTTGTTGTTGTTATTTAATTTTTCATCTTTTCACGAGAAATAAGTTACCACTGGTGTGCGATATCTGTAGTAGAGCAGCCCACGGTAAGCCTGGTTATAAAACGAATAACATTCATTAACATGGATTTTTAAAAAAAAATACAAAGTCCGGTATAGATCATCCTGCACTTTCAGCTTGGTTAACCTGTTCAAATCATCATTAAGGGAAAAAAACAATTGATTTTTTTATTATTATTTATTTTTGACACACCCCAATATAGGCCTCTTCTAAACGGTTGAGATGTCAGTTCATGGTTAAAGTACCAGTACATTTGCAGATACCCGAAATACATTCAATGCTAAGGTCGTTGTCTTTTGGGTAATCAGTCTGACTCAACTAAAAAGCATAGTCTTTACAAACACAGTTGTTGTTTTTTTTTTTTTGTTTTTTTAAGTATAACATACCTCTACCAATTGGTGGAGATGGTTGAATCAGGTTCAGTTCAACATATTTTAATATTTCAATATGATATAGTGATTCAAAATGTGCTCTACCAAAAAAAAAAAAAAAGGCTAGAACATTAAAGGGTTAAATATAAAAATAAATGTGAATGCTGTTTAGCCATGAATTGTTTAGTACATTTGTTCTGAGAAGGTAACGTTTTTTTTCCACAGGTAAAAGCAGGAATGCCGCTCCCAAAGGAGTACACAGAGGAGGTAAACACTTGTTTGTTTGTGTTTTATTTATCATACCTTGAGTCCAGTAAGTGTTTTAAGTATTTGTTACGATAAAGTAAATTGTGTCAAAAGTTCCAACAGCAAAATTTTTCAAATGATGAAACCGATTTTAGTTTTTGGCAAAAACATCCAGCATTCACCGTACAGTTTAACTGTCCCTGATCCATTGAATTTGTCCAGCGAAGTATTTCATAGTCCAGTGTTGGACATGTGGTCAAAGCTTCTGCACAGAACCCTGCATATGTCAAATCTTTTCATGAACCAGAGATGTTTTGCACTACTTTGTGTCTATCGATGTTTCGACCAGAGGAGCAAAGCGATGTTGGTGGAGGACTTTTTGTTTTTGCTCAAGGAACCTTGTGTTAAAAACCTTTTTTTAGGATCTCCAGCCAGTTTTCTGCTAATCTTCAAGAGCCTCAGGATTTTTACCTCTAAAGAATTTTTTTCGACTGGGGAAATCAGTTCAGGAATTTAGGATTTTGAAGAGCTTAAGGCACTTTTTCATGAAAACAAAAACGATTTTAAGAACCTGAGGACATTTTCAGTGAGTCTTTGCACTTTTCTCCTGGAGAAATCATTTCAGGGATCTGGGACGTTTTTCAAGCAAATGTATCCAAATAAAGAAAATCTAGAATAATTTATGGAATCATGTTTGACGTTGATTCTTTTAGTCCAGGACCCATGGGAAGTTTTCATTTTTCAGGAACCATTGAGACTCTCGCATTGTTTCCATGGAAGAACTTTTACAGAACTTTTTTTTTTTTTTTTTTTTAAAGCAGAGATTCACATTCAGAAGCCAAGTTAAAATTTCAGGAAATTAAGATTCTCCTAGAGGAACCGGGGCAAATTTTTCGCTCCTGGACGCCTCTTGTCTGGTCCGTGCTGCTGACAAGAAGCTTTGGAGGTGGACACAGAAAGACGAGCTCTTCTACTCACCAGCAGAAGGTTCGTTGAGAATAATGAAGACTTGGATAGAAGCGCGTAAATGACTGTTTGACCTCCTCCAGACCTCCCCTGCTCTTCTCCTCCCTGACGTGGTTTGATGTGATCGAATTAACAGTGTAAATATAACCTGGTTTTGTTGAAGGTGGAGACTGCTTCCCGGCGGGAGCTCTAACGGCCGAGTGATGCTGCGTCTGCTTTCCATCAGCCTCCCTAAAGCAGCCTCAGCTGAGCAAATAACTCGAGTGCTTAAGCTAATTGTGCGGTTCTTTAACAAGAAGCAGAAGGCACCATCCTGGTATCCTGGGCTCTGGATTATTCCGTCTGGCACTGTGCATCAAGGGACGCTCAAGCTGTAAACCGGAGCAGGAAGTTCCTCCCGGAAGGCCTCATGGGAGGAGGAGACTACCCTTTTCAAAAACCTGCACAAGACATCTGTCCTTAAACTGACTTCTCTTTTGATGAAGGCACTTTGTTCTAAGGGGACAGCAGGTGGTGGTGGTGGCCTGGTGGTCACAAGACTCAACTGTTGCTCGGGGTCACAGATCTGAGGCTCCTTCTCTCCAAATGGAGAGAGAATTAACTCCAACAGTATTAAAGGATGCCTATTATGCGAATTTTACTTTTTAATCCACATCAGATCAAGTGCAAAAATTTATTGGTTTAGTGGTTTGCACTGTGGCCTTGCACCTCCAGGTCCTGGGTTCGATTCCCGCATTGGGTCTGTGTGCATGGAGTTTGCATGTTCTCCCAAAGTGGGTTTCCTCCGAGTTCTCTGGTTTCCTCCCACGGTCCAAAGACATGAAGATTAGGCTAATTGGCGTTTCCAAATTGCCCGCAGATGGTCCTCTGGAGAAGGAAATGGCAACCCACTCCAGTATCCTTGCCAAGAAAACCCTGTGGACAGCATCTAGGAAGGCCTGGCTTGCTATGGTCCATAAGGTCACGAAGAGTTGGACACAACTGTGCGACTAAACAACACATTGTGTAGCACAAACCTGTAAGACCTGGTAGAAGGTGCATTATACATACCGACTAGTATACAACACATTATAGTTGATCTTAGGTAGTTATTTAACGATAAGAGAGCCTGTAGCTAGCGGTTTAACATCAGGACATTGAGTTGTTGAGTATCTGGCAGGCACAGATTTTTTCCCCCTTTGCGCTTCTCACTCATGAATGTCTTTTTCTGTTCTTGTTCAGGATCTAAAGTTGGTCCGCGAAGGCTGCAGCAACCTGAAAAAACAGATCCAGATCGCTGGTCAGTTTGGAGTTCCTGTGGTGGTGGCTGTCAACGTCTTTAAGTAAGGGTCCATAATCCCAACTGGGCATTTTTTACAGCACTGTTGAACAATTTAGAATTGAGCGCGTCATCATAATGGGTGAATTGTAGCTGGGAAACTTTTCAACCGATCAGAATCCAGAATTAAATTTCACCTTTATCTCACCGAGAGCTCATTCGGTTTCATTCTACAGGACCGACACGGAGGCGGAGATCGACGAGGTGTGCCGCATAGCCGAGGCTGCGGGGGCGTCCGCGGCCGTGCCGTGTCGTCACTGGGAGCGAGGCGGACGTGGCACCACGGATCTGGCGCACGCCGTGAAGGAAGCAGCGGCAACGAAGAGCAATTTCCGCTTCCTGTACGACCTTCAGGTAAACCCCCACCGTGTGTTTGTTTTAAAACGCGTCTCGTCTTGGGTTCCGCCGTTAAACGCGACAGTCAGCTGATCCAGCTTCGCGGTCATGTGAGAATATGTAGCACGCTGACGTGATTTTTAATTGGGTTGTACGTGTTAAATAGTCTTGACCCTTTGAAGAGGCGTGTGAAATCGCTGCACGGTCAGGTGTTCGAGGCTCGAGAGTGGTCACAATTTCAGCACAGACACTATGGGTTTATTGAAGCTGTTAAAGAGGGATGAACACTGCAGGTTTATTTCTAATCAAATATGTTCTTTTAGCAACAGTTTCCTACGTTAGTTTCCAGGATGCTGTTGCTAATGGTCTTACGGGAGAATGGGAGTTTTATTCGGAAAATAAGGGAAAGGAGGGGATTAAGGACGAAGAAGGGAGTAAGGGAAGAAAAGGATGGAAAGGTGTGTTGGCTATGCATGTGCAGGTTGGAAACAGTGTCCAGCTCGCATGCAGGCATGTGGCTGGCGAGGGATGGCAGCAGCAGAGTGGTGAAGCGGGCTTGTGTAGATAGCAGCGCTCACAGGCTCCTTAATGGCATGTTCGTAGTAGTGGCCAGTCAGCCCCGCCCTGTCCTTTCTTGGTGCCTGCAAACGGGAGTCAACTGACTGGCGACTGACTCTCGATGTCTGGCTTTGAGCGAAAGCAAAAGTGGGGCACGTTCTCTAGCACAGTCCTCCAGCGGCTGTCCCGCAGCAGCCAGTTTAACAGCAGTGTATAGTTTGCACGCCTTTAAAATCTATGGGGCGCATTTTCACGTGCCATTCTCTCTGCTGACTTCCAAAACCCTGAACTGACCTCCATGCCTCTCTTTTAAAGAGCGGCGACAACCCGGAATCCTTAGGCGATGATTTCCCCGCCAGCCGCGCCACATTTAGCAGCCCAGCCCCCTCATACACCTGCTGAAGAGGAGACTGCATGCCAAGTGAGCTTCCCTGGTGTGAGCGAAGAGTGAACCAAAGTTTTGGGCGCACGCCCGTCACTGGTGAATCCTTGACATCGCTGATAGTGTTGCACAGGGATTAGCACTATCGTCTTGTCTCATCTCTGTGTCAGCCAGGTTCTATTTAAGTGATTTCTTGATTCGGCAACTCTGTCAGTAATCAGGCCTGGGTGTGTGGCCATTGGTGTGGGGGAGGTTTGGACAGCTTTTCTCCCTTAATAAATGAAATCATCATTTCAAAACTGCATTAAGTATTTAGTAATGAGATTTGTTTGAAGATCCGAATCATCTAAGCATGAAAAATATACAAAGAAATGTAAAAATCGGGAAGGGGCAAATACTTTTTAATAGTGCTGTATCTGAGTGTATGATAAACAAGGTCAAATGAATGTAGTTTTCTTTCTTTTTTTCTCTCTTTTTTTTTTACACTGTTTCTTGTGTGTGTCTGTGTTCGTGCCGTAATGTGATTTAGTCATTCACTTGGATTGAAGTCTCATGGTTTTGGGAACATTGGGGGGTTTTTCCAGTTCCAAGTTTACTTTAGGTTAGACTTTAGTCTCCGAGCATGTCATGTCCACTTAATCATCACGCTAGTTGTTTTTATTTTAGTAGCAACTTAGCTTCTAAAATGTTTTTAATATTTGTGCTTCATGTTAAAAGATAATTTTGGAAAGTCTGTTCTGATCTGTTATCTTATGTCCTCTCTAACAAACTCGCACTATTTAAATAGTATGACACCAAGTGCTAGCAAGCTAGCTCACATTAGTGAACACACTACTATAACATTGTGTAGTTAAAAACACTAGTTAAAGCGCTCGCCCTATCATCCGGAGATCGCTAGTTCGAATCCCGGGTGATGCTGTAACCTCTCGCAGCCGGAGGTCTAGAGAGAGCTGATTGGCCGAGCTCTCTCAGAGGGGAGGGATGAGAGGTACTTAGTGCTCCCACATTAATCACGGCTCTACAGCCAGTCAGGGGCGTCTGTGAGCTCGCGCAGCGGAGGGAGCGGATAGCGCTGTCCTCCGAGTGTGTTACGCCGCCCCCAACGGTGCGCGAGCGAGCAGTTCGAAAAGATGCGGTCGGCTGGCGTCACGTGGTTCGGAGGAAACACGTAATAGTCTTCGGCCCTCCCGGCTGAGTGGTAGTAGTAGCCTTAATGTGGGAGCCTAGTGACGGGGAGGAATTGGACACGACTAAATTAGGGAGAAAATCGGGGAAAAATCCAAAAAAAAAAAACCACTAGTCAAAATTAGCAAAAACATGCTAACACTGCTGTTTTATTTCAAGTGCGCTAGCAAGTTGACCCGTTGTGTGATTAAAACCAGTACCTAGATTTGTTTCAGTGTTAGCTGAACAGCCTGCTAACCGTTGTAATTTGTAATTTTTGTTTGGCTAGTTAGCAATTATGCTAACAGTTAATGTATATAAACAAGTGTCTAACAGTTTGCATTATTTAATTAAATCCAATTTTTAAAACAGATTCTAGTAACCAGTCGTGCTAGCAAGTTGACATCTTGTGTGATTAAAACTAGATTTCATTAGCTATCAGCTGGCTAACAGTTAAATCCTGTAATTCTTGTGCAGCCATGTTTTCTAGCACATTAGCCTACTAGCTAACAAGTTTAATATGTAACTGAAACAAGTAGCCACCTTTTGTCTTTAGAAATTTAGCTAACAGTAGCTAATTAAATCCAATGACAGTTCTTCCTCAGGTTACCAGCAATGCGTAACCTTTTTTTTTTTTTTTATTTTTTTTTTTTTGCAGTAAAGCAAATTAGCTAGAAAATTTGCTAAGACCAGCATTTATCGTGTAAAGCAAATAGTATCCAGGTTTGCTAGCAAGAGCTCCTCAGTGCTAGCTATTATACTGAAACCTGCTTAGAAAATGATTCAACAGCATCCAGTAACATTGGGCAAATGTGCTAGAGAGCTAGCAAACATGCTCAGTATGATATGCAAGCACTAGGCAGTTTTGCTGGCAAGATCGCATTAATGCTATTTGTTATATTGTATAACCAAAACAAATAGGCTAGTCAAGTGTGTTAGTCATGAAACGGCAATCTTAATTACACGGTTGTGTAAGCATTTGATGATGGTTTTAGTTATGTATTTAATACCAGTTAGCTGCAGTGCTACAATTGCTTAGCGTGGTCGAGGAAAAGGTTTGCATGAAACTTGAGTAAATGAATAAATCAAAATGAAATTTGTGTTGTGTAAAATGCTGACTCACAATTCTGCTAACAGATCAGCTAGCTAAATGGAACTACCATACAGGTTTGCTAGCAAGTGGGCTAACATGTTAACAGATGCTTTCTAATTAAATCCAGGAGCAAAATTCCTTAGAAATTCATCCAACAGAAGGCCTAACAGTTATATGTGTAATTTAAAATGTGAATTATGTTGTGTAAATAAAAAGCATTAAAAGCCAGGATGCTTAGCGAGCTATTAAAGATGCCTCGGTGAAAACATCAGCTGGTTTCTGTTAGCCTCCGTGGCTTCGGGAAGTCCTGACCGTGATTAAGAGGTCTCGTTAAAAGCAGCGCTTGGCGTCTGTCAGCTGCTCGTCCCCGTGAGCCGACTTACATTCCGCGTGTGTGCGCGTGCGTGCGTGTGTGAGGAGAGTCGGATCAGCTGGAGCGGTCCACAAACCCCTCAAGCCCTGACGGAAATATAGTAATTACGACGTGCACTTTAAACTCCACAACAATGTCGTAATTACAGCTCAGGAACTTGCACGTTTTTCTTCTCCCCAGATAAACCCAGCTTTTCAGAGTTATAGGCGTGTCCGCTGATATAAATGGATGATTTTGCATGTTAAAATCTCTACAGACCCCGCACACCCTGGACGCATCCTCTTGTCTCCTCCTCCCTCGTGGCAGGCGCTACAGAACTCTGTACACCAAAACCGGCAGGCACAGGAACCGTGACTTTCCTCAATAACCCTCAGAAACAGTTGAACTAGGACAGGGGTCGGTAACCTTAAACACTCAAAGAGCCATTTGGACCACAGAAAAGGAAACACCGGGAGCCACAAGACCCTTTTGACGTCTAATAGGAAGATAGCACTGCGTATGTCCCTTTTGCGCAAATGAAGGTGTGTTGCATTTATGAAATCAATGAACTGCTACACAGAAAACGAAAATTTATTTCTGCATGCAACAACAACAACAAAAAAAAAAACATTTGGAGCACAGGAAAAAAAGATGCTGGGTTGAAGGTTGCTTTCAAATAAGATACTCAATGTCTATTTGAGTCCTCCTCATATTTATGAAATAAAACGCCAAAGACTTTCCGTGTGCCGTCGTATATTTATCGCGTGTACTGGCGACTCTGCATAACCTAGAAATGTTGATTTATTTTAGAAATAAAAAAAATAAAATAAAGAATCCGCCGACAAATAGAACTATTTAAACTCTTAAAATAAACTGTAGGTCTCTGGCGACTTTTGTAGAGGAAAGACAATGCGCTTATCCTGCGACATATTGAGTTAAAAGACCGAGTGAACAAGTAAGAACTTGATCCTGTCCTGGTATCGACCCTGTTTGTAATAAACTTGCTTTATTTTGTGTTTTTTTTTTTTTTTTTTTTTCCTCTCTCTCTCTCTCTCTCTCTCTCTCTCTCTCTCTCTCTCTCTCTCAGACCCCTATCGTGGATAAAATCCGCACTATCGCCCAAAAGGTTTACGGAGCAGATGACATCGAGTTATCGCCCGAAGCACGAGCTAAAATTGACTATTACACACAGCAGGTGAGACGATTTCAACAACGGAACTCTCTGCAACACAAATCATGTATTGTAATATAATATATACAGTTTATTCATACCCAGCCTGACCTGTCTTAATTCATATTATATGTGAAATTTCATAAAGTGTGTCGTCTCACAGGGCTTTGACACGCTACCCATCTGCATGGCCAAAACTCACCTGTCTCTCTCACACATGCCCGAGAAAAAGGGCGTGCCCACCGGCTTCACCCTGCCAATCAGAGATGTCCGTGCCAGCATAGGGGCGGGGTTTATTTACCCGCTGGTGGGAACAGTGAGTATCAAACAGTTGTTTTGTTTTTGCTACTAATTTTTTCGTCTTTTCTTCATCACCGGGAACATCATTTAGAATAATAAGGCTTTAAGATCACAAATAGTGTTTTATGAATTGACGGAGAAGTAAGAAAGAATTAATGTCACATGCAGAGTGGTGAAGCAGAAGAATGTACAGGAAGATTGTCACTCCGGATCACAGCGTCTGTCAAATCCCGTAAATACCCGGAGTAAGGCTTTTGATTGAACGTTGAAAGTTCTGAGAGTGAAACCTTATTTTATTTCTCTATGTAATCCCCTGCTACACTAATGCACTCATCCCAGTGTTTTATCTAGGTAGAAAGTTTTCTCCGTACGCCGGAGCCATGATCAGACTGCCGTTCCGATTCCCATCTAAAACGCCGGCCTCCCAGGAACTCCTTTAATGGCCCAAACATGTGGAAATGGCTTGGAGCGAGGTCAGGAGTGTATAGGGGATGTGGCAATAAAGGCACGGTAGTTTTGTGGACTAAATGTTTTCTTTTTCTGTTCTCCGTCCTTCCTCTTAAAAGCGTCCGTATTATCCGGGCTGGCTCTTTCGTCAGTAACTGGACTCGGTTGTTATTGTTGCTCTTGTTAATTGGCTCCAGGTTTCGAGTTAAACTTGTGATCCCTAAAATGTGTGTGTTTTTGCTCCTAATAGGAGAGATATTACCGGGTCTCGAGCCGTCCAGCTTTATCGTTCAGGTTATGACATTTTAATGGACCTTTATTAAGGCAGATTAAGGGTCAGGACACTTTTTAAAAAAACAACATCCTGTGTTTTTTTTTGTGTATGCTTTGAACTCCATGACTCTGGAGTGACCGTGTACCTTTACAACATTAAGACATGGGGTACACTGTCCTGCTTTCCCGTCCCGTTTTCCTGAATCGCAGCTGAAAGACCTCCGGCGTCTCCGTCCCTCTGTTCAGACCCTCGGCATGACTGGAATCTTCATCCCTTTCATGGGTTGTTTACATTTTTTTTCCCTCACTCCTTTATCTTTTTTTTTCTTCTTCTTCTTTTTAAACATTCAAACATTTTAAACACTCGGTGTGATGCTGCCGTTTGTTCGTTGGCGAAAGAAAAGAAAAAACCGTAGCAGCCTGCGTTTCCCATAATTGGCCGCGGTTCAGCTTCCTGACGTTTCGTTCTCGTGCCGTGCTCACTTTATAGCAATTTATTTAATTAGCCGAGCTGTAACTCAGACAGGAAGACTGCTGGTTTGTTGTTTTGTCTGCGAGAGATAATTTAAGAGAGAGCCATAGTGTTAAGTCCGTAGGAAGTCATTTTTCATGGGCTCAAACTTTTTAAAGCGCAATAAATCTCCATGCAATGCTGTATTTTGACGCTCCGCAGATTTGAGTCCCCGCATGATCAGCTTGGTGCGTTAGTGTTTGGTAGCTTTTTTCTTGGCTGCCGAGACAACAAGCCACGCCCCTGATTTGATTTGATCACTTTGTACATTGTAAGGGTACACAGACTTGTAAAAAAAAAAAAAAAAGGTTTTGTGGATGGAAAAAAGGTTTCTGACAGTTAAATGCAAGGAGTTGAATAAGATTTGCTTAGTAAGGAATCATTTTCAAGCACACTCAGACATTCAATGACGCTTAAATATGAAGCATAACCAGCTGAAATAGTTTGGAGTATTTTTTTTTAATGGTTTTAACAGATCATGATGAATGAAAAAAGTCTCACCTCGGTTTATATTTTTAACAGATAAAAAGAAACACATTTGCTAACTACAGTTTTGTTCCCTTTTATGTTTTAGAATCCGGAACTTTTTTGAATTCAAATCTTTCAACGATCTTAACTGTCATTCAGATGAAACTCGGCCAGTTTAGATTTCACGTGAAAAGACACAAACCTGAAAAAGTGTATCATTCTAAAATGCAAAACCGTTAAGATATTGCAACATGAATTTGGCATGGTTACGGACACTACAGGTTTTTTGCTTTTTTTTATTTTATTTTTTATTTAAGCAACATTTTTTACAGGTAATATGCTTCTAGAAGTTTCCACCAATTTTAGTATCAATACTCATAAAGAAATATGAATAATTAGCATTTTAAATCATTATAGTTTGAAGCGAGACAGTAGAACTTTTTTAACATTTTCGTGGCACGTATAAAATCATCTCCCCAAAACGGCTGAAGTTAGAAACTTGAAATTTTTAGGGAAGCGAGATCGGTCCCTTCTTGTTGCACAAACTTCGGAAGTTTCTGTATTCTATGTATAACATAAAAAAAAAAAAAAAATTAAATCAGCATCCATACTGTGTTTTGGCCGATAGCGCTTGGTTGCTAAAAGTCTTCCTGCTCTGCACACCGTGTGTAAAGTTTGTCACCCGGAATGCGAGTGCAGTGTAAGTCATCGGGGTCGAATTCCACAACCCTCGTTCCGTGCAAAAATGCATTCCAGAGTTCAGCTGAGACTCATATGAAGCCTCTGCAGGTCCGCAGAGCCGAACTGAGTTGGCATCTTTCAATGTTTATAGTATTTTATACACTTTAACTTTCACGCTAGCCGTGTGCCTAGTTCTTGTTAGCCATACAGCTAGTTTCAGGGAGAGAAAATCATTAAATTTGTAGTAAATGAAGCGTAACTTGATTTTCATCAGTGGGCAGAGCAGGAAAATGTAATGACCAAAACCTGTGGTAATTTACTCTGAGGAAGTACGAAGCTACTAGCGGCCCTTGCGCACAACCGCGCCAAGAGCTGCAATCATCAGTAAATACTTGGGTACAACGGCACACTGCACTGACGACTTAATATGGGAATTTCATAACATTTTTGATTAATGTGTTAAAAATGTAGGACGTGTGAGGAATTTGAATTTATTTGTGTGACATCATTTTAGTGCAAATGTGCAGAAATGTTTTGTGAGAACAGAAGAGATATTTTGAAATCTAGATATCACAAGATGAAAATGCAAAAAAAAACCATGATTAAGTGAAGGACGTTCAGAAGGAGCAGATTATTAATGGAAGAATAGATATATAATACAAGAATTGAGGAATGCTGGGCTGGCTTTAAGAGGCGGGGCCGATGAGGGCGAATAGCGCCACCTCTAGGACTCAATGTAAACTACCGGAGTCCAGCTGTTGAAGAAGGTGCATGAGACTGATGAGACCAGTAGCACATTATTAATAAGTTTACGTTTTACTGTTCTCCGAGTTTTGACCTTCATTCGTGTGTTTATTTATTAATTTCTTTCGTATAGAACTACAATTCTACATGTACTGTGCACAGCTGAGTAAATCTGAATATGTCAGTCATCACACTACTATGCCGTCGCGGATTTGACTGGTTGTCATGAAGGGTGCCAGTAATTCTGGATGCGACTTAAATTCTTCACACTTTAGCTTATATATAGCGATTATTTAATGTAGCCATGCACTGACTCCAAAATCGCTTAAAAATTAAGTTTTATTTATATATGTTTGCATGGAAAATGAAAAAAATGCTGCAGTACCTCCATGATCCTACAGATGGGGCACTCCAAACTATTCACACATGGGCGGGATGTTTGTTACAGAATTGTTACAGAATCAGAAGAATACAAATTGCAATACAAATTGAATCGACACCTGAGTATCATGATGATAATATCGTATCGGGTGACCCCGGTGAGTCCCATCCCTACTTCTCATACTGTCTGTGTCGCTCTCCCTCCTTAGGGATGTGAACTGTACAAAATATCTTGGATGGAATTCATTCCCATGTTTTATTTTTAGCTAGTAATCATGTGATAAGCTGTGTGTGTGTGTGTGTGTGTGTGTGTGTGTGGCTGTGTAGTTGTCCATTGTTTAGTGTTCATGTAATAAAGTATAATTCTGTTACAAAATGGACGTCTTTAATCAGATTTAAACGACTGGAAAAGAACCAGATGCACATCAAGCTGCTGTGTACTGAGAGATATAATAAGGAAAAGAAGTGTGTGTGTCACTCTGCAGTGTTTGTGTGTGTGTGTGTGTGTGTGTGTGTGTGTGTGAGAGAGAGAGAGAGAGAGAGATGGGAGGCCTGAGACTGAGGATATAAGTGGATGATGTCAGGCCTCAGATATGTGAGGGAGGGTCGAGTCGCATCGGAGAACAATGAGCGACTCGAGGACTTCCGCTTCCAGGAGGTTTTATTATCTCTGTCCACGAGAACAGACGTGCCGGAGCACGCCCGAAATCGGTGAAACGGTCACGTCAAGATGCCACACGCGAAGTTTAACATGCGCTGTGATTTACACCACTGCGTATGATACTACACCTGTTTCGCATCACCAAAAAAAGTATTGAGCCAAAAGAGAAATTCAATGTTTTAATAAAATAAAAAAAATTAAGTTCATGCAAATAATTAGTATAATATTTTTATTTTATTTTTTGATTGAAGCCGCTGGATCCGGCTGGGCGTGGACTCAAAAAGGAGTCTGGAGTTCTCTGGAGTCACTTCCTCAATCTTCATGTCCAGAGATTTGCCCCTGAAGTTCACAATTCACTTGGGAATTCTCTGCTTTTGCCATTTCTTATACGGACGTGGACACCAGGGCTTCAGAACGCGAAAGTCTCATTAGTGACATCACCTGTTTTGTGCACAGGCAGATCTACAGTAGAATCCATGCCGCATGTTGTTTTCACATCTGAAACATTTCACTGACATTTAACTGACTCCGCTTATTATATTGTTTGCAGTTTGACTATGTAATTGTCAAGACTGTTGAAAACAGGGAAACAAAAACCTCCATCGAAAAGAAATCTGAGAAATGTTCTTTGGAGATTAAGCTGACATTTCCTTCTCGTAATGAAATAATCATCCGTTTATCCATCCATCCAATATCTATAGCGCTTAGACCAGGTCAGGGTCACGGTTGTGGCAGGAGAAGCAGCGATCCCGAGACGTCCCTGTCTCCAACAACTTCCTCCAGCAACTCCTGGGGGACCACAAACCCCTCCCCAGGCCAGCCCAGATCCGTGATCTAATCCCTCCAGGGGATGTTCTCACCAGGTGTCCGAAGCACCTCAACTGGCTCTTCTCGATGTGGAGAAGCAGGTTCGCTCTGAGCTGCTTCTGGATTACCGAACTTCTCGCCTCGGTCTCGGAGAGGAAGTCCAACCAACCTGAGAAGGGAATTATTTCAGCCACTTGTTTTTTTTTTTTGTTTTTTTTTTTCCCATGATCTTGTTCTTCTGTTATTACCCAAAGTTCATGACCATTGGTGATGGTGGGGACGTTGACCGACTGGTTAATCGAGTGTTTCGCCGTCTTGATCAGCTCCCTCCTCACCACTGAGGTCCGGTACAGCAGCCACATCACTGCAGTAGCTGCACCCAACCTACAGTTAATCTCATGATCCTTTTCCAAAAGGGAACACGCCTTCTTTACCTCAGGCTTTGTCATTTGTGTTCTCCAAGGCTACGTCGTCTTGAAGTAAATGGTAGGACCTCCCAAGGAGAACAGGTCAGACATGACAGACATGATCCATGAAAGCCACTGTATAGATCAAAGAAACCAGGACCTGCCAGAACTTGGGCAACCTTGGAGTTTGCCAGTTGTTGACCGGTAACCGGGTTGCCCACAAAACCCAGTCGGGTCCAGCCTGAAAAGGCAAAGTGGATGGGTAGTTCGGACCCACGACCGCCAAGGTCCATAGTAGGGGTTCAGTGCGATTCAGGGCGTTGTGGGTGAAAATAAAATAAATAAAATAATTTGACGTTTAATATATAATTTACTCTTGGGATGTTGTGTGTGTGTGTGTGTGTACAGACCCCACTCCATCCTGTCTTTCTAGCACTCAAGTGCCAAATGATTTATTATTTTAACATCATCTCCTTATTTACGTCTCCACACAATAGCGCATTGTCCCGCGCCATAAAAGAGCTTTTCCGTGTGTTTCCGTCTTCCAGATTAAAACTCGAGCTCGGACTTCATGAACAGTTCCACCATTGTTTTATTTTATTTAATTTTTTTTACTCTCTGCTTCACGGTAATTGTCTCGGACGCGACATGCTGAGCTGAGCTCGGACCTCCATCCTGAAAACTTCTGCTCGAAATGATCTTGCGGCGCAGCGGGCTTCGTGTCCGGGCTGTGCGATGGGGGAAATCAGGCGGGTGTCTCGGCCTCTCGTGTGTTTACAGGCGGCGTTTTAAGAATTCAAATGCGCTTTATTTTAATGCATTAAATCATGATGGATATTGCTAGATATTACAAGAAAAAGAAATTCGGTTAAGAGCCTTGATGTATTGTACAGGAAGTGAATGTTAACGGTAGATTAGGCTTGGAACTGGGAGAATGTGAGAAAAAAATGAGGGTTAAAAATGCACAGTGTAAGAATTCAGATGATTTTACGGCTTCCTCGGGCCGACTCGGGAGAAGGAACGCCCCGCAGTCTGTGAACCCCCCACCGCGGCACGACATCGCTACTGAGCACGAGATGATAAGAATCCTTACGTCCGACGTCCTGCTCCACGGCGTTACTCTAATCACTGAGGAAACGTCTCGCACTCGGTGATGTCCGAATGCAAAACACGTCCGAGTCGCTGTACCCGAATCCCTTTCATCATACGCAAGCCCTGATCCTCCGGCCCAATTCGTTCATTTTTGTTTACTTTTAACCCGTGTCCTGGAGAAACGGAGAAACGGTGCAGGCGCGGTGTCTCCTGACAGGAAATTGCTCGTTAACCCAGCCCCTCCCCCGAGCTCGTTTACACTAATGAGCCTGTAAACAGTCTCCATGTCGTTAGGAATGAGAGATAAGCCTTTGAAGATAATTGTCTTCTCCGTTTCTGTTGCGACAGAATCAATAAAGATCAGAAACATGAACGAGAGGAATCTCGGACGAGGACAGAGAAACTGTGTGAATTTATTTATTTATTTATTTATTTATTTATTTCTGACTAATTACTCTTAAGACACCGCATCGATGATGAAAATCTCTCCGACTTCTGAAGTTTTTTTTTTTTTTTTTGCCTGTAACATACTTTAACACCTTGCCCTTACAATAAGAATGCATCAGGACGTCCACACATCCCATTCCACAAAGATTTGTTCCTCCTTTTAGACATAAAAGGAGGCAGAGGGCAGTGGTGGCTCAGAGGGCTCTAAGGCGCCGAGTTACTGATCGGAAGATCGGCGGTTCGATTCCCAGCTCAGCCAGGTTGCCATTGTTGGGCCCTTGAGCGAGGCCCTTAACCCTATCTGCTCCAGGGGCGCTGTACCATGGCTGACCCTGCGCTCTGACCCCAGTTACACTGGGATATGCGAAGAAGGAATTTCACTGTGCTGTAATGTATATGTGGCAAAATAAAGGCTTTACTTTACTTTACACAAAGCTCTCCACTAGGTACAAGGGCATGTCCGGATGTCGAGGAGTCTCCGGTTCACTCACTCGAGTTCCTCTGCCTTCACCAGTCTTAACACGGCGTGTCTGTACACAAGAGCGGGTTTTAGGAAATGGCTCCATTTTGGAGAAGAACCGAAGGCAGGTGTTTTGGTGGCAGGTGTACTCCTTCGAAATGGTTTGTGTTTCCTTTCTAGTCATGTCTTCATGTTTATGTTGAACAGGAAACCCGTTTTCGGGTCTAGCCGAACATCAGTGTGATGCAGTAGGAATAATGCAGTAGAATATAATAGGAGAATTGTGTACAAGTCTCCCTTGTCGCTGGTTTTGTAGGCCCTCGAGTCTTGATCTTCCCCATTCATTTCTTCATATTAAATTAAATCTACTTAATTGATGTAGATTAAATGAAAGCAGTTGGAACTGTGAAGGGCTCCAAAATGCCAGAAGGTACAGTTTAAAAACTGCTTGTTTATTTAACAACCTGAGCAGCGACCTCGTTTCCCCTCTCGTCCGTCTATCCGTCTGATCATCTGCACCCACTAAGATGCTTTTTTATGATTAGAATGATTCAACAAACAAGCAAACAAAAAAAAAAAACATTCTTCAGAAACCTTGACCCAACATGAGTGTTTTTGTTTTTTTTCTTTCTCTGATTTTCTCCCTAATTTAGCCGTGTCCAATTCCTCCCCGTCACTAGGGGGCTCCACATTAAGGCTAATTAAGGCCATAATGTATGGTGCCGAGGACTATAACGTGTTTTCTCCGAACCACGCGACGCCAGGCGACATCTTTTCAAATTGCTCGCTCGCGCACCGTCGGGGGCGGAGTAACACACTCGGAGGACGGCGCTATTCGCTCACAGACGCCCCTGATTGGCTGTAGAGCCGTGCTTAATGTGGGAGCACCATGTACCTCTCTCATCCCTCCCCTCTGAGAGAGCTCGGCCAATCAGCTCTCTCTGGACCTCCGACTGCGAGAGGTTACAGCACCACCCGGGAATCGAACACGCGATCTCCGGATGATAGGCGAGCGCTTTAACCACTGCGCCACTCGGAGGCCCCCCAACATGAGAGTTAAAATGAGCGGCAAAAAGGTCCTTCAGGAAGCCTGGAGAAGGTTTCCTCAAGACTAGACCTTTAGAAGAAGCTAAATATGACGAAATTGAGACCGGACTCAAGAGTTTATCTGAAGACAGTCATTTCTGCTCGGCCCAGGCTGCGCGTTTTATCAGTCAGCTGAATACAGTTTGTTGTATTTTGACCTTGGTTTTATTTAATCACATGAGAAAATGATAACTTGCTTCAGAGCAGGTCTTTTTTTTTTTTTTTAAACAAATGGTGGGCAAAAAAAAAGTCAAAACAAACAATAGGCTGGATTCTGATCCGGACCGAAAGACATCAGCGGCGCAGGAACGTTTACGGCTTTTCACATTCGAGAAGCAGCTTCTTTGATCTGACAAGTTAAGTGTGTGTTTGATTTCTAGCTGAAATACCCTTCATGCCTTTTATACAGTATATATAATTAAACTTACTCCTCAGAACAAGGACACGACATTTCAGCATCAGTGTAAATGAGCCACAACTGAGCCACGCCCGCCACAGTTGAGCAGTGAGCCGGGCGAGGGGGATCATTTCTTTATGAGGTCACATCAGGGAGAGAAATCTGATTTACAAATACAACAAGCTGCAAAGGATTGGGTGTAAAGGTCTAAACATGGCAAAAAATATATATTTTGCAGTGATTTAAATCAAAGTCTCTCTTTTTTTTTTTTCCTTTTTTTTTCTCATTCGTCAAGCAATCCAGTGGTGCTGAATGCATTCTCGAGCTGTCTCGGGTGTCTGTGTGTAACACTGGAATCGGTAATCAATGACCGGTTGTGTGCGTCTGACCTTTTTTTGTCTTGTTGGAACAACTTTAGCTCTCATGCTCGATAAAGGAAACGATATTAAAAGGTTGTCGGCTTTTCTTGCGTCAGTAATCAGTAATCGTACAGGTTTTGCTTTGAGTTAATGAAGGACGTTGGTAGTGGACTGGAATGCGAGGTTGTGTGTGTGTGTGTGTGTGTGTGTGTGTGTGTTACAGTGTGGCCAGAATCTGGCAAAATCTGAACATTTTTATTTAAATTTACAGCACTTCCTGAAAACATTCAGAAAATGTAACTGTGTTGTGATGTTTTTGTTTGTTTGTTTGTTTGTTTGTTTGTTTTCCTTTCCTAAAATTAATTTATGCTCTTTTGTAAGCTTGATTCGATTATCACTGAGGAACATGAAGAACCTGCATTATGTGAACATGCGCAAAGCTCTTTGGATTCATTATAATTCGGATTTTAATGAAAGAATTGCAAATGTATCCTGTGTTTGAACTGCACTTATGGGATTTAT
Organism: Clarias magur; assembly: GCA_013621035.1. Lineage (NCBI taxonomy): Eukaryota > Metazoa > Chordata > Actinopteri > Siluriformes > Clariidae > Clarias > Clarias magur. Next base: position 575,794 of record QNUK01000146.1, on the reverse strand, counting down.
TGACACCGACACACTGATAGACATGCTGTATGAGATTAATCACCCTTTTGCACCGATATGTACAACGAATCCCGGGAAAAACTCCACTTCTTACGTACTTGTGCAACATTGCCATTTCACACCATCATCATATATCGTGTCATATTCCTTAACCTTTTTATTTGATCAGCTCGGTCATACTTTTTATATATATATATATATATATATTTTATGTATATATACTGTCCTTGCTAGGAAATAGCTACAGGTTAGAAAGTTTCCTCAATTTGGTTTTACCCCTAAAATTGAGTTCTGCACCATATCCTTGTTTCCAGTGAAAGTAGCCGCGGTTCTACATCGATTAGTTCCAAATCCGCTCAGTTTAAATCACCGTTGTTTGTACTGTAGTACGCCGAACAAACACTCGCTAGAGAGTGGAGATGAGCCTCAGCACAGCGCCACAGGAAACTCACTGCGATGTCTCCATGGCAACAGTGAGAACAGGAAGGAACTTATTTTGCAAACTGACATTTTGCTATTTAGTAAATGAATCCTTGTGGTTTAGGGGTAATAAAAATGTTATACCAAGGTGATACACTACAGCGGTACCTTTCATCCGTTCCAGAGGCGAGTACTTATGGCGGAGTTACGTATTGCAAAACGCATTGTCCCATAGGAAACAATGTAAACGTAAATGATCCGTTCCAGCCGCCCAAAGATATTACCCATATTACCAATATTACAAACTTCCGAGACTATAATCATATTTGTTTGCATATGAAAACATGTAGAAAAGACACAAAGTTAAATATGAAATAAATAGACATTAAACCTCATTTAAGATTCATTTATGATTCCTCTCGGGACCGGCTGCTTTAAAAACCCGAACTGAAAGCGGCTCCGTTTTCTCCTTGCTAGCGTCCCTGATAACGTTCTTGGGACCCGTGGTGCTGCGTCTTCACTAAATCTTAAACAGAATGTATGAAAAAAATACATTCGCTTGGCTTTCCATTGACGCAAACAAGTTTCGAACGGTTCCAGGACGAACTGTACATGTAACTTAGCCGGCGTTCAGTTCAGTTCAGCTTGGTTCATTTGCTCGTGTGCTGAAAATGTTTCGTAATGCGGAGGCAAATTTCTTGCAAAATTTTAGTTTATAAGGTGAAACTTCACAAGACGAGGCCGAGGTACCGCTGTACAGCGTGGTAGAAGTGCCTTTGTTTCATCACACCACCCGTGCGTGTGTGTGTGTGTGTGTGTGTGTGTGTGTGTGTGTGTGTGCGTGAGCTTGTTCAACACTAAATCTTCCCCTGATGTTCTGATCCGTGTCCCGCAGATGAGCACCATGCCAGGCCTTCCGACGCGACCCTGTTTCTACGACATCGACCTTGATCCCGTAACCGAGGAGATCTCGGGGCTGTTTTAATCTCCCACAAGACCCGTGCACACACCCGCGCTCTCAACAGGTACCGTACGAGCTACACCTTAAACCTCGTTTCGTTTCTAAGCGCTCTAGTCTCTGCTTACTTCGCTCACTTAATTCAATGTCACTTTTTTCTCTTTCTTCTCCCGTAGCCGTCTCATGGAGGTCGATGGTGATGGAGTGAGCGAACTGAGGCGGGCAACTCGAACGGACGACCAAATAATATTTTCAAACACATCTGATCATCGCCTGTCGCTTTTTTCATGCATTATTTACAAATCTGCAAAGACAAGCAGGACTCTTGTTGCTCTTTAGGAATTTCATTCGTGTTTAGGTTTCAGGCTTCACTGCAGTTTGCTTTTACAGTTTTATTTTTATTTTCTTTTTTATGTTTTCGTGGATTATTTACAAGGACTCTTCCTGGCCAAAAAAAAGAAATTGCTGTTCCAGAAGTATGGGTTTCTATCAGGCAATAAAAACAACTAAGGAGTCTGATTGACCCTGCTGAGCGTAAGTGGCAATAAAATAGTCAGCTGACGACCTGAATGTACTGAATGACCAGCTTTCAAACAACATTCCTCACTGATGGCACGGCCATAATCCAGAACACACACATTCCTGTCTGAATTTAATCTAAACTGGTTTTGGATGGTTATAATATATGGTTTGCTTTCCTTCTAACACTACTGCTGTCGTTACCTTTGCTGCTGACATGACATGCTTTTGTATGTCTTGAAAATAAATACAGAATAATCTGTTGGCTTTGTTTTTGGGTTGTGTTTGATGTTTGCCATTACAGACTAGTTCGCAACTTTTTTCTGCAAAAAAGTTACACTATGGCGTAAGTATCAGGTCTCGCCATGATTGTCTATGGTGTAGCAATGAAGCTAAGGCGTAATACAGTGGTGGTTCGGAAAGGCAAAGAAAAGGCTACAAAAAAGATAATAAATTGTGCTGTAAGGACGTCTGGATCCCTACAGAGAGCGCTTCGATAACTGCAGACGTGCTACAGGGAGATTTTATAGCTCTATATTACTGTACATGAAACGAATTGCGTTCACTTACAACTGGCGCTTAAAACTCTAAAACTAGCTGTCATGAGAGACGACGTCGCTACTGTGCCTACGACCGACCGCGCAAGGCAGGATACAGTAGTAGGTCTATGCAGGCATACAGTGGAACATGTTTCCCATGCCTACAGGCTGCCGTTAATATCACATTAATTAACCACGATCTGATTGTGCGATCACTCGTAGCGGTCTGTACCGAACGTAGTGAAAGTGGGAACTGGCCTTAATTCTCACTTATTTAATCAAAATTCTTTCGGAGGTAGAGCAGGGAGCACTACTTGATATCGTTTTGCATGGTCATCATCATCATCATCATCATCATCATCACACAATCAGTTAAAACCAAGGCCGAGTAAAGCCATAAACAAGCCAGACTTGAGATGTTTAAGACAATATTGAAATGAGACATAAATTCAGAGATGTATTCAGGAGATTTAAGATGTAAACCCTGGCACCCTCATCGCTGCTGATTTAATGCTAACGTTGTCCTGGTGATATCAGACAGTTTAGGTATTTTAGAGAAATCAGATTTGCCTGTCTACTTTGTGCCATCACAGTATTCTAATCGAATTAAAATAGAAAGGTAAAGCGTATAATGGGAAAATAAAATGGGGCCAAGAATGAAGCCCTGAGGCACAACACAGGTGAATGCACCTTTTAAAGTACAGAATCAGTTAAACAGTGGAGGGCACTGCCCAAAAGCTTCGATTTAGCTCATTTTAGTTCTTACGTGCCTCCGCATTATTCTACATTTCAGTGTGTTTTGCAAACAACACAAGCGGAACTTCGTTCACATACTGCGTTGCTGTAATAGATGTACGTCATGACCAAGCAATTGTTTTCACTCCAAACAAGAACATTCTATTCATATCCACAATCGCTTTCTTTAATCAGCTCTGACATCTCTTTCTTATCTGCTGCCTCTAAAAACCCTACGCCGGACAGCGGGCTGCTTTTCACGCCTTTTCAGTACTGACCCGCTGCCTCTACAAGTCGGCTGTAATGCGCTGACCGGCGGATCAGTCCTGCACTGACTTTTGTTGTTTCCGCAAGCACAAGACCCACATCCTGAGCTTCCTGCTGTGCTACTGGAGAGCCACGATGCATCAGCGTGAGGAGGCCAGGCCGGGCGACTGGGAGTTTCTTTCGTTTCAGAAACGTTATTCGGCGTGGAAAATAAATTATGCGGCTGTAGGAAGTGGTTGTAGCAAGTGTGCATTTGTGTGTGTTTGTGCTTGCTTTGCTTTGCTTTGTATTTGGGGGGGAAAAAAAACTTTTTTTTCTTTTTGGCTAGGTTTGTTATACTTTGTGACTTAGCAACACGTTTCTGTGTATATGAGGGGTGTTCATGCGTATATGTAAATCTCAAAAACTTTTTATTTTCGTGGAAAATAGTTTTTTTGTAATTGAATTTAAAAAAAGTGAACTTCCTCTATTTTCTTACAGAATCACAAGACGAATCGGATCAGCACCTAGATATTGTGATAATATCGTATTGAGAGGTCTGTGGTGATTTCCACGGACCACCTGGATACTCATTAGGAAATTAATCGCTACCTTTTGACCAATCAGATTTGACGATTCAGCAAGTGCAGGGAATATATGGTGCAGGATCAGGAAGTGGTCGCGTTCCCTTTAGACTGAAACGCATCCCTGTATGTCTTTCAAAAGGCCTTTGTTTTGATCAGAATTTTCTCTATGGATCCATCACGTGCATACACACACACACACCTGAGGAAATATGCTTGGATGAGAAGCTGTACCTGGTGTGTGGAGGAGCAGCCAGAAACCCCCCTACCTCCAGATAACAATCCAGACCCCGAATCTGTTCTTTATTATAATGTTCCTTATGCAGGGTGACTAGTTTTGTCATTTTTGGCAGGAACCTGGCGAGGTGCCTTCCATCTAGAGGAAAAAGATTTGGATTGTGTTTTCTTGGGGGGCTAAATTGCTATTCCTATTGAACATCACACGTAATCTGATTTATCCATCAGTAACCTGGTCAGCATTGACGTCTTCATGAGCTCACAGGGATTTCTCCAGAGGTCAGTTTTCCAGGAAAGCCATGCCGTCGTGTGTGCTTGTAACACCGGATCCTTTTACACTCGACGTATGTGAGAACAGTCCTACAGTCGTATAAAAATAATAAATAATAAAAAGCTGTACTGCAAATAATAAAGAGCCGTGTACGATAAAGGGTGTTTATGGTTCCTGGTGATTAACGCTCGTTTATTTGGGCCAGTGGAGGATCAGTGAGAAGAATTTTACTCTCAGTTCTGCCAAAGAGTTTGAGAGAAAATCTCTGAACCCTGAGCCGTGATTAGACTGGATTCTGCCTGAGTGTCAGTCGCTTTGGATCAATGCGTCGGCCAAATGAATGGGCATAGATATACAGCGGAAGGAAATGCCGTACACAGTGCTGTTAGAAGTGCAGATGGAATGAAAAATAGAAGGAAGAAATATTGGCGGGAAAGATGAAGTAAATAAAAGAGAGCAAGAATGACAAGGCGAGAAAGTTTGAATGAAAAGAAACAGTTTTGATTTTTTTAATGAGAAGGATGTAGGCAAGGAAGGAATAAAAGGGCATAAGGGAAAAAGGAAAAGTTCAAGACTTCTTTGGAAAAAAAAGATTGATGAAAAAAGGAAGGATGGAGAGAATGAAAGAAAGGAGAAGAAAAAACCAAGCAAAAGAACAGATGAGGCAAGAGCGGAAGAAGAATTGAAGAGAAAAACGAGGAATGTAGGATTGCAGACAGAAGGAAAAGAGTGAGAATGGGAATGATCACATTCCTTTAGCAACGTTTAGGATTGATCAGCTTTCTGTCGGTGTGGGTGGGATTGATAGCTTTTTTTTGTAGGACTGTTTGCGAGTAAATTTTTTTATTTTTATTTTTATTTTTTGTAGGAGTGGGCTGGACTGATTGCCCTTTTGTAGGAACGGATGGGATTGATAAGAGCAGGTTTCATTAAAGTCTGTTCAGCCAGTTTTGCTTGTGTGATGCTGTGACAAAATGTGGCTGGACAGACAGACAGACAGACAGACAGACAGACAGGCACAAATAAAGCCAGGCAAACATACAGACAGACATACACACAGATATACAGGCAGACATAAATACAGACAGACACACATAGACAGAGATACAGACTAACATACATTCAAACATACAGAGACATACATAGATACATAAATACATATATACAGACAGACATACATACAGTCATAGACATACATAAAGTAATACAGACAGACAGACATGCAGACATAAATAGTCAATACAGACAGACAGACAGACATACACACATTAAGACATGCATACAGAGACATATAGACAAACGTTCAGACATACTACAGACAGACATACACACATTAAGACATACATACAGAGACATACAGACAAACCTTCAGACATGCATACACACATTCAGACAGATGTACATGCAGAGACAGACATACAGACGTATAGACAGACGTTTTCGGGGACTGGTTCCGGGTCCTTCGATGTACGAAATGTAAAGATATAACTGAAAGAGTGAGTTCTGCCTGACGTACAGTACAGACAAAACCTTTCTTTTATTTACACAGATCACCCCTTGATGTCAGGGTGTTTCCTCTGTAACAGCAGCACACAGACAGCAGCTCTGTGCTTTATTCTTATAATAAACTGCTGATTAGTGAAACTGAATATCATACGAATCAAAAAATCAGCAAAATTGTACTCGAAGGAATCGAATCAGTGAGAATGAGTCCTTTTAGGATCCGTCCCAAAACCGCACTGGATGGTGTGATGGCATGGAGCAGCCCGTCACCTGTAGTGACCTGAGGGTGTAGGGGACTCTGTGTAGTGCGGTTTGGGACGAAGCCCGAGCCTGGAGCTAGTGTGTGTGTGTGTGTGTGTGTGTGTGTCTCCAGTTGTTGATGCTGCGAGGCGGGTCTGTGAGGGAGGAGGCGCCCTGAAGAAGGTGATTGCGGACACAGCCGACTTCATCCTTCCAGAAGCCTGACGCCCTTCACAGCGCTGCTGCTACTGCTATTGCTACTTCACTCTGCGCGTGAACCTCCCGCACTGCCGCTCATCTCCACTGCAGCGGGCTCACACACACACACACACACACAGACTCAACCACTGTCCGCTCCGGTTGTTTCGGTTTGTTTGTTTATTTGTTTATTTGTTTGCTTGTCGTTTCCTCCGGGATGGGAGCGAGCACATCCGCGCAGCAGGACGCCAAGATCGGCGAGGACGAGCGCGCCGCGGACCTGAGTGAGACCCGCGGTGATGACACCGACGACGCGAAGGTAAGTTGCGTGCGCGTGTTCTCGTGTGTGCGTGCGTGCGTGCGTGCGCGTGTTCTCGTGTGTGCGTGCGTGCGCGCGCGGCGCGCGTGGGATAGATGCGCCCGTTGCGTCTAAATGACTCTGCAAAAAAAATATATATATATACAGTATATACACACACACACAGTACTGTAAGGAGGGAAACCAGGTCCTAAACTGCACCACTGCGTTGTCACTGGGGCATCACTGGCACCTGGGCATGTGCACCTTCAAAAAATAAACATATTTAGGTACATTATTCATTATGATTAATTAGATTTTTATTTATTTATTTTTTTTAGGGTAAAGCTTTACCTGTCCAGGTGCATGGTGCCGAGTGAGGCTGCATAAGGTGTAGCAGCAGGGAACGGTACTTCTTAGTACCCTTCTGAGTGTATAAGTCATAGTGAGCGCGTAGTCTATCTCTATATACTGGCTGTAATCTATCTCTATGTGCTGTACAATGAACAGGAAGGTGTCGTCTGTATTTATCGGTTCTGTAACGCGCATTACGTCGGAGGACCTGAAACCAGTCTCAGAGAAATTTATGTCTGTATGTCTGTATGTCTGTCCAGCCAGACCTTGTCACGGCGTCACGCAAAACTGACGGGACAGAATTATATAAAGAAGCTTTACCCGTCCTTCTGTGTTTGCCCGAAGTTAAACCTGCGCCATGGATTAAATCGAAATGTTGTGACGTTATGAGCAGTTATGTGTCCCGGATTTTAAACCGCACGTTTCGACAGCGTACTGTCAAACTGTGTGTGGGCGTGTCTTAAATCGACCGCTGGACAGGATTGACTGAATCTTTCGCAGTCCTTAGATCTTCCTGAAGTTTAATCTGCACCATCAGTTAAATCTACGTAAATGTCGAGTAAAAGTGATGTGATGAACAGTTATGTGCGGGATTTAATAATCGACTTTAAAATAATCTACTAATGCGCTACTGTCTCAGTGTAAACAAACACCTGCACCAATAGATATTAATGAGAAAAGATATATAAACTGAATATTTTGACTGGGATTCGTTCATATTTTCACTTTGGCTGAAATATCAGCGCTGTAGTGGTAGAAGTGAATTTTAACGCGCTGTTAAGTTTAAAGACAAAACTTCATCTTTTATCAGAGATCGACTTTTTCTAGCCATTTCTCATCTGTGATTCGCTCTCCGATTACCGAACAGGGAGTGTGTTTGTCTGATGATGAAGGAAAGACGTACAACTTGGTGTAAACAAGGCGTCAGATACTCGACCTTACAGAATGTGATTTCTGTGTATTAATACGTTAGACAGAGAGTTCTGCTGTACAGAAAGACATGTACATGGACTTCAACTTGAAATAATAATATCATATTCATATAGATTATGATGAGATTATTTTTAGCTTTAACATGTTAACTATTTCTACAAACAATCCCCATGTCACATTGTACCAATCCCCACATTCAAACATTGGGATCGGGTATATATAGCTTTTATATACTGTAAATAAACAGTATAGTAAGCTAACTGAGTCTAGTAATTAAAGTAGAGATGTTGTAGAACTGCCTGAGTAACATTAAGATGCTTAGAAGCCTCAAATATCCAAAATGTCAGTATACAGATGGGGTGGGGATGGAGATGCAATCAAAAATAACCCTGATGACACCCAAAAAGCTGAACTGATCTGCTTTACTGAAGGAATAAAACTCTTTTGGATATGCTACTCTAATTACAGATAGAAATAACTGAACATCTGGTGCTAATAATAATGTTACATACGAGTGCTTTATTCCTTTTATATCGCAGTACGGTGGCGTAGTGGTTAGCACCGTCGCCTGGCACCTTCAGGGACCGGGTTTGAGTTCCACCTCGGGGTCTGTGCGCATGTAGTTTGCATGTCCTCTTTGTCTCTCTTCTCAAGATAATAAGCCAAAAACAATCTTGTCATGTTACAAAGAAATCCGAAATTCAGAAGATCAGAAACGCCTCCATCCTTAAACCGTCGTACAAGGGCGCCGAATCTGGAGACTCCAGATCCTCTATCCGTCCATCCTTCTTAAATAAACATCTCCTTACACTCCTTCCTGTGTAAGCTGTTAATATGAAAACAATGTCATATCAGGGGATTCATATAAACCTGTCCACCATTTCTATCTGACCTACCTTTAGAGAAAATGCATCAACACCTCCCGACCCAACCAGGATCCAGAATTCAACAGCGCCGGCTGTGGGATAGGATTAGAATCATCACAGGAAACTCGCTCCATATTTAATAATCCTAGCTTCAGACGCTGTCTCACTGTCTGCGCGTCTGTTTGCGCATTCCTTCCACATTGTTTACGCGTCCCGCGTCTGGAATCTCGTCTTTCCCCACAACATTAAAGCAGTTATCCCGGCTCCGTGATACAAGCTGACTCAACTATCAGCTCGTTATGAAGTCGTGGTAAAGGAGTGCGTCTGACGCAACAGCAGCAACAAGACGAACTTGTGCACTGCAGAGGGAATGTGAGACAAACACATCAACATGGATGGGACAGGCACAAGTGAGCCGCTGAATTCTTGAACCCGATTGGTCAGAAAGAAAGCGTTGGGTGTTTTTTCTGTTACGCCAGGATCGCGTAAATCACCGGTTTATTTTAATGCACTTGTTCTGACGTGTTACCGTTTCCATAGTAACGGTTTGCACGGGATAACGTATAGCATACTCGAAGGTCCCGTATTTGACTCTTTCAGGTTAACACAGGTCTCACGCCTTCCGCTAAAATACCCCCTCAGATCGCCGGCCATTTTTATACCTCAGTCTCTCTTTGTTTCACTCCTCCTCCAGACATGCTGTTTCTGTGTCTATGCAAATGAGCTACAGCTGAGCCACGCCCCTGCAGAGAACAGCAGAGCAGCAAGCAACGACGGAGAGGGGCTCTACTTATATGAGGTCACTTTAGGTTGGAAGTTTGTTTGACGTGCAATGCAAACATGGAAAAAAGACGAAAAATAAATAACAGATGAATTCCGCGATGAATTATATTAGCCCTTTATAAAAGAGCTCCACCAGAACACGCTCGTCGGAGGTTGTAGTAGTTTTTCTCTGACCTCTAAGATCTCGCCGTACGACACGTAGCTGCTGTAAGAAACACGGATCTTAAAGCTATAACATTAAGACCCAAAGCAAAGAGAATCCTGTAGATCCTCCTTGTGTGCTGGTGTCTGGCGCTGGGACCTTAGCGGCGGAAATCTTTTGGGTGTTGTGGGTTGTGCGGTGGGGACTCGGTGCATCAGGCTTGTTTGTCCTGTGCATTCCATGGAGGCTTGATCAGATTGAGATCTGAGGAATTCGAAGGCCGGGTCAACAACCTTGAACCGTTCGCCTGCCGAGCCCCGTATGTGGCGAGCTGTGATGCGGTGGATGTTCTGGTGCCTTGCTATCACGGCCAGCGACCGGGCCTTTGGTCTCCACAGGTGTAGATGAGGTGGCTTGGGCGGCCATGATTCTGTATAATTGATGATCAACGTTATTCAGTTCCCCTGGATTGTGTCTCGGCACCTTAAAGTTGATATCTTGTTCTAATCCGCATGAACAGATGTTCTAATATCATAGTTATCATGCCATGCAGTTATAGTTATAACAGTGTGCATTTCTCGTATCATATTGAAGTGTATGAAAATAAACAATGTTTTTGAGCTGCAGTATCAGGGTACAGTCGTGCTCTGCCAGGAAGAGAATTAAGAATTCCATCGGGAGTAACGGACTATATTCAGCATGGTGCGATAAAAAAACATGCACGCGCGCGCGCGTACACACACACACACACACACACACACACACACACACACACAGTGTACACTATGTGACAGAGCACAGGAAACGGTGTTGTACTGTGTCTCGCAGCTCAAGGAGCTTATTTATGTCATACACACATACACATCTTAAAATAGGTCACCTTACCACACCTGTGCTGAGAATCAAGGCGTGAGGAGGAAGGTTTCAGGAAGGAATTCGGATAGTTAGCTCCTTTTAAGTCTGTTTTTTTGCCAAAGTGCCAAAGGTGGCAAAAAGTTTTAATCGAAGTTAATCACAGTCATAGTCTGTGAGTAATCGTTATCACGCACAGACGGGTAACCGTGCTGTGATTATGGGAAGCCATTAGGGTCAAACCTGAATCGTACCTCCAATCTGTGTGTGTGTGTGTGTGTGTGTGGAGTTTGCATGTTCTCTCTGTGCTTGGTCGGTTTCTTCTGGGTAATTTGGTTTCGTCCCACATGCGCTGTAGGCGCTTTGACCTTTCCAAATTGCCAGTAGTATATGAGTGTGAGTGTTTGTGCCCTGCAACGGTTTGCCGCCCCATGCAGGGGTGTAACCCGGCCAGTGCCCTGAGTTCCCTGGGATACAGCATGCTGCGTAAGAGCTGCTCCATTCTTCTACTCTCTTAGAACTTGAATTTTTTTTTTTCTTTTATGTTTGAGAATGAAATTTCCAGGTCTCTGTCGTCTGTCTTTTAGCTTCGTCATATACACTATATACGTATACACATGCTATCCAATGCGCGTACGGAATTTTATACGTTAATGAATATAGCTTGATGAGTGTTGCGTCGTCAACATAACGATCATTCAACATAATGTTTGGTCAAACCGGGTGGCCTGGAATCGCACAGCACTCCCTCATCTCTTCATGTGCTTGTAATATCTTTCAGCACACTCCGGTGTTTATTTATTAATACCCGTAATGGCCTTTCTCCGATAATGGTCCGTTCCTGTTGCCAACATGGTCTAACATGGCTTTCTATTTCAGCCAGGATCTTTAATAATTTAGCGGAGTTTTAAAGCACTCCTGGGCCCGTCTTCATAGTGAAACCTCTTTCTTTTCGCCCGTCTTGCTCCTCTGAGAGTATGTTTTTTTAAGGGGGCACCTTTTTTTGGCATTTCTGCGGTTTCGTCGTTGGAATGTCAGATATGAAAATTCGCAACTCAAGGCAGTGAATGGGCTGAAAGACGTGTTGTGGCGGAAAGAGTTTGACGACGAACACTGAGGTGGTTGAATCTTCCCCCCGTTTTTGAGTTCCTCTTCCTGTCTTGCACAATTTGACGTCAGTGGCCTCGAGGTCTCGAACTCGTTCCTCGTCATGGAACGAAAAAAGCTGTTGTAGTGGTAAGAAAGTTTACCAGTAACAAAGCTTGTATACATGCACCGGCCACTTCCTTAGGTACACCTTGACAGCACTGGGTTGGACCCCCTAAAGCTGAAAGGCAGCATATTTCCAGTGTTCTCTTTCCAGCAGTTCTGGTGAGCCTGTGTGATTTGTAGCCTCAGTTTCCTGTTCTTAGTTGACCAGTATGGCACCCGGTGTGGTCTTCTGGGCAGTCTGCCCAGTCTCTTTTCACCTCTGGCATCAACAAGGCATTTTCACCCAAAGAACTGCCCTCACGGGGTAGTTTCTCATTTTTAGATCATTCGCAGTAAGCCCTAGAGATGGTTGTGCGTGAGAATCCAAGTAGCTCATCAGTTTCCGAAATACTCAAGCCACCCCGTCTGGCACCAACAAACACGCCATGTTCAAAATCACTTTAAATCACCATTCTTCCTGATTATGGTTCTCTGGTGCTGAACTTTAGCAGATCGCCTTGACCGTGTCTACATCCCTAAATGAATTGAGTTGCTGCCATGTGATTGGTTGATTAGATATTTGTGTGATATTCAGGTGTGCGTAAAGAAGTGTCTGGTGGGCCTCCGAGTGGCGCAGTGGTTAAAGCGCTCGCCCTATCATCCGGAGATCGCTAGTTCGAATCCCGGGTGGTGCTGTAACCTCTCGCAGCCGGAGGTCTAGAGAGAGCTGATTGGCCGAGCTCTCTCAGAGGGGAGGGATGAGAGGTACATAGTGCTCCGACATTAATCACAGCTCTACAGCCAGCAATCAGTGAGCTCGCGCAGCGGAGGGAGCGGATAGCGCTGTCCTCCGAGTGTGTGACGCCAACCCCAACGGTGCGCGAGCGAGCAGTTCGAAAAGATGCGGTCGGCTGGCGTCACGTGGTTCGGAGGAAACACGTGATAGTCTTCGGCCCTCCCGGCTGAGTGGTAGTAGTAGTCTTAATGTGGGAGCGCCCCCTAGTGACGGGGAGGAATTGGACACGACTAAATTAGGGAGAAAATCGGGGGAAAATCCCAAAAAAAAAAGTGTCTGGTGAGTGAATACATGGTAGTGCGTAATAAAGTTTTTTTTTTCCTGGTGAGGGAACGGCTGACATGAGTAAGAACAGGAAATACAGTAACTTATAAAATAGGGTGTTGTGATATTTGATAAATATAAAAAGCTGTAGTTATTGGGAATTTGCTGAGATGTTAGGGGAATTAAACAGTTCTGCATTTGTGCTGTTTGTGCTGGGAAATAAAATCTGTGATGGTAACAAAAACATTAATCATTTATCAAAACACTTTCTTATAACTGATAAGACTTATTTAGGGCCCAAGCACTATGACTACAGCCCTTTGAATTTATAGTGTGTGAACGGCCCTATTTGTTTTTCTAAGGATAATGTTTTTTTCCCAGCATTTTTGGGGGTCGTAACACGATAAAAAAAACATGAAAATCAGCACACAGGTTGGAATCAGCTACCATTAGGATGCCTGAGCAGCTGGCTCAGGCCTTTCACTGGACATTTTGCTGCATAACTTATACACATTTGCACGCGAAACCCGGTACACATTTAGATCTCAGCAAGCTGAACAACCGTCGCTGTGCACGTCATGGGACTCTACTCAACAGGAAGTCAGTTATTTTAGGTTGTTTGAAAAACGCACCCAATGGAATTTGATATACTTCTCCTAGGGGATTTATACGAGTGCCACCAAACCGGGCCAAAATGATCTCAAGACATTAAGGATGCAAAATTGCGTAGTGATTTTTGATATCTCGAACGGTTCAGCCATTGTGAGGCCTTAAACTTGGAACACCAAAAATTGGCATGATATTGAGTGAAATCAAGCACACAGGTTGGAATCTGGTGCCATTAGGATGAAAGGCGGCTAATAACTACCTTATATATATTATTTCATAATGGTGTTGGTATTTCCCCGTTAAATGCTGTGCCCACTGTCCTTCTGGTGCACCCAGGCGACAGTGGCGCGGGTGCTTGGGCCCGATCATTGCTGCTTGCAACTATATTTTACTTTTTTTTTTTTAAAGGTGCTACAAGGTGCTTCAGAAATGTTATATATGATCTGAACAGGTGTGGTCTGACAGCCAGTAGACAAGCCAGCCTTTCAGCTGTGTGTGAGTGTGTGTGTGTGTGTGTGTGAGAGAGAGAGAGAGAGAGAGCGATATGAGTGCATGTTTGTGAGAGGCGCTGTACTGGAGATGTGGTCGATAAACTTCCTCTCTGGCGACGCTGGAATTTTAGCAATGTTTTTCTCTCTTTTCCTGTCTAAACCTGGCCCCGAAATCACAAGCAATAGCGAAAAAAAATCTGATAGAGAATGAAAAACACAGAGTCGGATTTGGAGTTCCTCAATCCGTTAAAAAACAACAGCTGGTTCTCGAGCTGCTGTTTTTCTGCTCTTATTAAACCCTTATGGATCGATCATTATCTCTCTCTCTCTCTCTCTCTCTCTTTCATTTATTTTTCTCCTGAATAATTTAATATTTGCTAATGGTTGGTTATTAAGACCTTTATCTGAGCCATGAGTTATGACACAGCGTGTAGGCGTATGTAAGGTTACAGCGGGAGGAACTGCATGAGGAACTTTGTGCCTGCAGAGTTGTAATGAGAGACGGGTGGTGTGGAAGAGTAAGTAATCAGATAAGAGTCATAAAGGACGGGAGGGAATGAGAGGATGGGAGTGAGAGAGAGAGCGAGCGAGCGAGCGAGAGTGTAGGGGGAATACAGAGGGTCTATTGAGGATGGACCAGAGGGACAGCTTCTGAGGCTCCGGGGCGCCGTATGTGTAGCGGCCCAAATCGAGAGCGAGAAGGAGAGATCAAATGCAGGGCGAAAGAGAGAGTGAAAGATTGAGAGAGCGAGATAGAGCGCGCGCGAGAGAGAGAGAGAGAGAGATGCTTTGTTATTGCTGTTGAAGCAGGTTCTGTCTTCCTCGAACCCATGATGCGCGGTGTGCGTTACGACCACCTAGTACCATCCGATTCAACTGCATATCGAGTCATACTTTTTTTTTTGTAATAATATTTGATGTGAGCAATGAAACGCTCTGTGTTGTCGAGTTTCGGGAAAACAATCATCATGGTGTGAGGAAGTTGAGTTACTGATAGCGGGTTAATAAAGGCGACCATTTTACAAGCCGACTGTATTTTTATCCATCTTTCATCTTTTTCTTTTTTCTTTTTAAAGTTTAATTTAGGTTAGCATTATAGAAAAAGTCAGCTGCTTTTAAAATCGAGCGCAAAAAAGGATCGAGCGTGGCATTCTGACCAATCAGAATCCAGGATTTAACAGCACCGCGGTAAGATTAAGCACGTCATATAGAGTAGCTCCATCCATCCATCTAGGAACATCTGTAGTCCAACTAGGTAGGGACCGTGGAGGCCAGTGATGGACATTGTATTTATTCCCATTTCTGTGACCGTGGTAGGACCTCCAGTCAACCACAGGCAACACTACGGGCAATTCGGGGAACACCGATTAGCCTAATCTGCGCGTCTTTGGACTCTGGCAGGAAACCAGCGTTCCCGGAGGAAACCCACCAAGCACGTTTATGTTCCCGTTTAATATGAACATATTGTGAAGAGGTCTCATACCTTCTAAAGAGCTTCTCTCACTCTGAGCAGCGCTAGCCCGATCCATGTGTAGCGTGTCACAGTGTGGAAGTGATAACAAGTGGCTATAATAAAGGGACTCAGCCTGCCCTCTTCCATCTGTCAGTCCTGGAGGATTTGTCTAAATAAGAGCAGGATGGAGGGAGGGCAGACGCTATGTTACGCTATGTCCCGAGGGACTCGTATGTGTATTTAGGTTCTATGGTGGCTAGAGAAATATGTAAAAACTCAGAGAGGCTAAGATGTCTTCCCTAAAAAGGCCATTCCGAGCTAGAGGGCCCGAAACACACTTCATTCAGTATACACTAGTTAGGGAGGTTTGTGATCGTGCAACAAACATCTTGTAGGTTAGTCATTGAAAAATGGCTAATGCTAGCTAGCTAGAAAAGTATTGTAAAATTGGCTACAGTTAAAACATTACAATACATTTTGACATAAAGACTGCTTTTGTTTGTATGAATGCAGATATCTTTTTTTTTTTTTTTTTTTTTGCAGACTGTTTGAGCTAGTTAGCTTTAGCTAGTTAGCATAGCAGCGTACAGATACAGGGGGAAGTAGGGTTGCCAACTCCCTGCACTGGAAATAAGGGACGGTGGACCTGTGGTAACACAGCATACAAATTGAATCCAGAGCTTTTAAGGCGGAATTTCATAAATGATACCAATATTTCAAATTTCCAACACTATGATCATATTTTTGCATATAAAAACAATCAAAATATTTGGGGAAAGAAAAAATGAGAAGATAGTAAAATATGAACTAAATAGACATTAAACCTCACTTAACCTCAATTTAGGATTCCTCTCGGCACCGGCTGCTTTAAAAACCTCGCTTTTTCTTCTTGCTAACATTCTTGGGACCGGTGGTGCTACTGTATGTCTTCACTAAATCTTGCACAAAATGCAGGAAAAACCCCCCACCAATAAATACGTCAACTCACTTCGCTTGGCTTTCCACAGGTGCAGACGAGTTTTGAACGGCACCAGACATACAGCTCGCACGACTTACTGTAGCTGCGCTTGTTTCGGTTTGTTCGCTTGTAACAACAACCGAAAACGCTTCATACTGTACCTGCATGAAGTCTTGTTCTTGGTTTTGACTCTTGCTGTAGTTTTTGCTCTGGTGCTGTGCCACCTCAGCTTCCCCTCGTGTGTCGTTTGTCTTTTGCATTAACTGTGCTAAAGTTATGGCGTTTATACGTTGGTTATGAAATGATATCCAATGTTCTGCACAGCAGTTTTATTACATGAATAATATTATACTCACAAAGAGATAACACAACTTCTGCCCATTTTTTGTTTGTTTGTTTGTTTTTTTTCTAAAACAAAAAACACTTAATGGCTTCGACCTTTTCTTATTTATTAATTTCTTTATTTTATTCGACGAGCTTCAGGACATCACACACCCCCAGTTAAGAGGCAGTGGCCTGGTTATACATTACTTTTAACGATTTCGCACAGAACAGAAGAATGTGAAACTGTAAAGTACAGTATATATATATATATATATATACTGTATATATACAGTATTGTGCTGTGGTTTATTCGGTGGCAACCTGTAACATTTCTCTCCAATAGATTTCACTTTGATCCTCGACCCTACAGAACAAATGGCGTCCTGGTTCGGTTTCCAATTATGGGACGATTCCGTATTTTACACGACGGTTGCCGATCCCGGTGGGAAGCTGGATGGCCAGTCTTACCATTGCTAAATCATGAGCTCACAGACTCTTAGATTTATTCTTATCATTGTTTCCACAAATGTTGTGGTTTTCTTTCCGTCTTGTATTTCTGGCAAGTTGTATTCTTGCTAAGTTCGTTAGATGACATCTTGGATTGATGAGGGTCAAGGCAGTTAGCATAAATGTAGCGCCGAGATCCTTCGCTGTAATGCTTTTTTTTTTTTTTTTTCCCCGATTTTCTCCCTAATTTAGTCGTGTCCAATTCCTCCCCGTCACTAGGGGGCGCTCCCACATTAAGGCTACTACTACCACTCAGCCGGGAGGGCCGAAGACTATCACGTGTTTCCTCCGAACCACGTGACGCCAGCCGACCGCATCTTTTCGAACTGCTCGCTCGCGCACCGTTGGGGGCGGAGTCACACACTCGGAGGACAGCGCTATCCGCTCCCTCCGCTGCGCGAGCTCACAGACGCCCCTGACTGGCTGTAGAGCCGTGATTAATGTGGGAGCACTAAGTACCTCTCATCCCTCCCCTCTGAGAGAGCTCGGCCAATCAGCTCTCTCTAGACCTCCGGCTGCGAGAGGTTACAGCACCACCCGGGATTCGAACTAGCGATCTCCGGATGATAGGGCGAGCGCCTTAACCAGTGCGCCACTCGGAGGCCCCCGTAATGCTTATTCTTATTCTGTGTGTGACATGAGATGCTACAGGCATGCGGCTTAAACATGTAGAAATGTCTTGGAGCAAGGGGGGCTGGGGGCGTGGCGATAACTCCCGGCCGAGTTCTTGTAACGTGCAAGTGGTGCTGGTGAACGATTGCGTGTGCAGTTCACACAGACAGCCGCGTCTCCTTCATTTTCAAGGATCAGACGCTGAATGTTCACAGTTCCGAACCACCTCGGCCGGGATCGTCTTCTGCAAACGTCCATCGCTTTTACGCAGCCTCACGCACCAGGAATTTCACCACAAGTCCCGGTTTGACTCGAACACCCCTTGTTTAATATTGCAGACCATTAAGAAATAGTCAAGTCCTGTTCCTGAACGTTCTGAAGACGTTCCCATTTCAGAAAACTGCCCGAACACTTGGAGACTCCTTCCATAAACATGAGATAAACAAAAAACAAATCGACACACTTTATTCTGTTCGTTTGAATGGGGGGGGTTAAAAAAAACAACAACAAAAAAAAACAATAGTGTATTAGAATATAGACATTAAAATAATTTAACCTATGATTTAATATTGTATGTTTGTATGTTACTCTTTAAAAAAAAAAAAAGAGTATATACTGTATCACAGGGAATAAAACCAAAAGACAAGTGTTTCTCATCGAGCCAGCCGAGTGCTTGTGTGTATTTTCTCAGAGGAAGAGCCAGACCCCTGATAGAGCAGGAGGCGTGCGTTGTGCGAGTTGTGCGCCGTTATCCCAGGATCAGTGACTAATCCGTGTTGTGGCGTGAACCGGCTTCCACTTTCAGTCCCGTCTATAATGAATAGACCTCGCTATGTACTGTATATATAAAAAGATATCAACGATTTGTGCATTTTTATATCCGAAATATAATGACCGCGCTATACATATATAAAATTGACTTGAATGGTCTGGACGTGGCAGCCCAGTGTGATAACGTTCATGAGAAAAATGCTTTATTTATTTATTTATTTGTTTGTTTGTTTGTTTATTTTTACCATGCATGAAAGGAGTGTCCAGTGTCAAAACCAACACGGGACAGTTTTCCAACATGGGACAGAAGGTTGTTTTTTTTTTGTTGTTGTTGTTGTTGTTTTTTTACGCCTTACAGGCCTGTTCGAGTCAAACAGGGACCTTTGATTTTTACGTACTAACACAGTTCTTTATTTCTCCATATAATCCGCTGCTACACTAATGCACTCATCCCAGTGTTTCCCTAGAGCTCGTACGCCATTAAGGCGGAAGGTTTTCTCAGTACCCCGGGGCCGCGACCGGAACTCATACACTTCAGGATTATAGAGAATTTACCACGTTTGTGAATACAACAGTAACTCTGCTTCATCGTACTTTGAGTAATGAATTATTTAATTCCCTATAACAGCATGACCTGGAGTGAGTCATTAGGAAGGAATCCAGTTTTTCTCGAAGTCTGTTTTGATCCTGAAATATATGAATATACCTTATGTCATGTTATTTATGCTTAAATTTCAAGGTTTTCACAAAAACATGGCGGCTTAGTGGTTAGCACTGGCGCCTTTCACCCCCAGGGTCCGGGTTCGATTCCCATCCCGGGGTCTGTTTGCGTGTTCTCCTCGCACCTTTTTTTTGCTTTTCGTCTTTAAACTTCAATATTAATATACACATTTTAAGTTTAAAGACATGCAAGATTGTGCTGATTGCTAGTAGCGTGTGAAAATGACTGAAGTCTGCTCCAAGCCCCCACGCAACGCTGCGTACAGGATAAAGATTAATCTATAACATATAGCAATACATTTAGTATTCAAATATTCATACAAGTTTTTATTTTCCTGAAGTGTATATACATTTTTTGGCTGACTCTACATTTATTTATTTATTTGTTTGTTTGTTTGTTTGTTTGTTTATTTTTACATAAAGTGTCTCATCGTTTCAATACATTGATACAAGTGTACATTAATCGTTTTATATTATCTGTTTAGAAAAACAGCGGTAAATAAATTGTCAATTGAATAAACTGGCTGTTACATTCAAAGGCCTTGTTAAAAAAAAAAAAGAAAGAAAGAAAAAAAGAAAAAACGTAAATAAAATTCCTGTTCTGCTTTTTACTATCGTATCGCTCCGTGAGATTTAGAAGATATAAGACTTGTACGATTCGTACGGTGCCTGCTAGTCTCATGTTTAGGCCTTTTGAATAGCTTGAGCGTGGCTGCTCCGAGTAAACCCTGGAAAAGAAAGAAAGAGAGAGAGATTTGTTTTTTGTTGTCATCCATCACGGCCTTTTCCAGCGGAGTGTGTGATACCTCGATCCAGCGCCAGCTCTCTCTCTCTCTTTTCTCTTCCAGAAGAATGAACCTGTTTGTATGCCGGCCAAACAGTAAAGGGGATCAAATGCACCCCTCCAGCTACCCCCCCCCCTTCTTCACCCCCACCCCCCTCCACCGTCCCGCCCTCCCCCGCCATCCCACACATTCGGTTCTCTCATTGATCGTCCTTTTTTTTTTTCTCGTTGGACATTTCACCCACATGAACGCCTAATGAGCATTGGTGTTACATAAAACACAGCACGGACACAGAAAACGTGAGGGAGGGAGAGAGAGAGAGAGAGAGAGAGAAAGTAGACGAGGTGATGAACGCAACGCAACGCAGAGAACAGGAAACATCGTTCGTCTGGAAACAAAAGGAACAGGATAAAATCAGTTCTTAGGCTTGAAAAGCGGCGATAACGAAAATGAACTTGTTTCTCCGACGAACTGTGACTGTACATGTTTGTGTCTAAGCGTTTCAGAACCAAATTCAAATGAGTAATTAAGTGACATGTGAGCATTTCATCGGAACTGATTTATTACTGCGATAAAACTGATTAATAACTTAATATCCATTTTCAATTAACTTGAATTACTGTAAGGTTCGTTACTGGTTCAGTCTGTTACTGAGACATTAGTTGCTCAGTTGTTGGTTCACTGCTGATTAAGTTGTAATTGCTGTAAGATTTGTTACTGATTCATTACTGATTCATTACTGAGCGGATGTAAAGTCAGTTGTGATGATGTCCAGTCTGGAGGTTTACAGGATTAATGACCAGCGTTAGTACGCGCCTTTAATGGGTGAAGAGTTTGTAGAAAGAGTTAAAATTTAAAATCTAATAAAAGTCTGCTGATCTTTAATGTAATGAGTGATATTATTATTATTATTATTATTATTATTATTATCTCTCTGTTCGGCAGAACTCTCTGTCTAACTTAATCACACTTAACAGAAATCACATTCTGATGAGAAATCTAATAAAAAAGTCGATCGGATAAAGACGAAGTTTCGCCTTAAAACGACTCCGGCGTTGTATATAAAATTCCCTTCTACCACTTCGGCGCTGTTATTTCAGCCAAAGTGAAAATATGAACTAATCCCAGTCAAAATATTCACTTTATCTTTTCTCATTAATTTCTATTGGTGCAGGTGTTTGTTTACATTGAGACAGTAGCGCATTAGTAGATTATTGTAAAGTAGATGATTAAATCCCACACATAACTGATCATAACATCACTTTTACTCAACATTTAGATTTCACTGATGGTGCAGATTAAACTTCAGCCAGAGATCAAAGTGCTGCAGGAGATTCAGTCAATTCTGTCCAGACAGTTTAGATGCCGTGAGAAAATCTGGCTGGACAGACAGAAAACTGGCTGAGACTGGTTTCAGGTCCTCCACTGTGTGAAACGTAAAAATATCATTAAAAAAAGGTGAGTTCTGACCAAATGTATAGACAAAATCTCTCTATAATTATAAAGATGGTGTGGCTGTATACAGTATGTATAATGTAGAGGTTTACGGTGGTAGTGATGTACAGTGTGGAGGTTTACGGATGTACAGTGTGGAGGTTTTTACGGTGGTAATGATGGACAGTGTGGAGGTTTACGGTGGTAATGATGGACAGTGTGGAGGTTTACAGTGGTAACGATGTACAGTGTGGAGGTTTACGGTGGTAATAATGTACAGTGTGTTGGTTTACGTTGGTAATGATGTACAGTGTGGAGGTTTACGGTGGTAATAATGTACAGTGTGGAGGTTTACGTTGGTAATGATGTACAGTGTGGAGGTTTATGGTGGTAATGATGGACAGTGTGGAGGGTTACAGTGGTAACGATGTACAGTGTGGAGGTTTACGGTGGTAATAATGTACAGTGTGTTGGTTTACGTTGGTAATGATGTACAGTGTGGAGGTTTACGGTGGTAATGATGTACAGTGTGTTGGTTTACGTTGGTAATGATGGACAGTGTGGAGGTTTATGGTGGTAATGATGGAGAGTGTGGAGGTTTACGGTGGTAATGATGGACAGTGTGGAGGGTTACAGTGGTAACGATGTACAGTGTGGAGGTTTACGGTGGTAATAATGTACAGTGTGTTGGTTTACGTTGGTAATGATGTACAGTGTGGAGGTTTATGGTGGTAATGATGTACAGTGTGTTGGTTTACGTTGGTAATGATGTACAGTGTGGAGGTTTATGGTGGTAATGATGGACAGTGTGGAGGTTTTCAGGGGTAATGATGGACAGTGTGGAGGTTTTACGGTGGTAATGATGTATATGTAGAGGTTTACGGTGGTAATGATGTACAGTGTAGAGGTTTACGGTGGTAACGATGGACAGTGTGGAGGTTTACAGTGGTAACAATGTACAGTGTGGAGCTTTACAGTGGTAATGATGTACAGGTTTTCGGTGGTAATAATGTACAGTGTGTTGGTTTACGTTGGTAATGATGTACAGTGTGGAGGTTTACAGTGGTAATGATGTACAGTGTGTTGGTTTACGTTGGTAATGATGGACAGTGTGGAGGTTTATGGTGGTAATGATGGACAGTGTGGAGGTTTTCAGGGGTAATGATGGACAGTGTGGAGGTTTTCGGTGGTAATGATGTACAGTGTGTTGGTTTACGTTGGTAATGATGTACAGTGTGGAGGTTTATGGTGGTAATGATGGAGAGTGTGGAGGTTTACGGTGGTAATGATGGACAGTATGGAGGGTTACGGTGGTAATGATGGACAGTGTGGAGGTTTTCAGGGGTAATGATGGACAGTGTGGAGGTTTACGGTGGTAATGATGTATATGTAGAGGTTTACGGTGGTAATGATGTACAGTGTGGAGGTTTATGGTGGTAATGATGGACAGTGTGGAGGTTTTCAGGGGTAATGATGGACAGTGTGGAGGTTTACGGTGGTAATGATGTATATGTAGAGGTTTACGGTGGTAATGATGTACAGTGTGGAGGTTTACGGTGGTAACGATGGACAGTGTGGAGGTTTACAGTGGTAACAATGTACAGTGTGGAGGGTTACGGTGGTAATGATGTACAGTGTGGAGGTTTACAGTGGTAATGATGTACAGTGTGGAGGTTTACGGTGGTAGTGATGTACAGTGTGGAGGTTTACGGTGGTAGCGATGTACAGTGTGGAGGTTTACGGTGGTAGTGATGTACAGTGTGTTGGTTTACGGTGGTAACAATGTACAGTGTGGAGGTTTACGGTGGTAATGATGTACAGTGTGGAG